>KZ539120.1:0-29979 GCA_000934665.2 Catajapyx aquilonaris
AGTAACATATTTTGAAACGAAACTATAGACCCACCTGATCGTTTCCGGAAGATGATTCACTTGTATGACTATATTGTGGATGGCTTCCATGACTCGTCAGAGTCAGTTGAACTCACGTCAGATTCTTGCTCACTTGATTCCGTCGCCACAAATAAACATTTTCTCGCAGATGAAGAAGACCCGCCTCCCCCGATGGTGGCCATCTTAGTGTGGCTTACGATTGTGACACCACTGAATATTTGTCACTTTTCAAAATCAGAGACAATCATAGAGATTTCATAGCCGTCTGTTCACTATTTTCGAAACTGTACTCTGTCCATAGGTAAACCGGTGCTGCCACAGTCGGAATATACCTGCATCTCAAAAAATATGAAATTGTGGCATACAATTATCTCTCACCGACCCCTTCAACTACTAAAAATTGTGGGGGTTCCAGAAAAATACAATCCTACAACAACATATTTGTACCTTGCCTATGTATGCACTGTAAAGTGCCCTATTACAGTACAGAAGGTTATTTCACGTCTATGTGACCGATTTGAAATGGTCGTCGCCACCAGCAATTATGCTCGATGTGCTTCCCTTGGTTCCGCACTATCGCCCAACAACGGAGTTTCCATTGCAACAGGCTGCGGTGCAAAGATACAAGGTCAATCATGTCCCATTCCTCGCGGCAAGCTTTCCAGAGCCCAGCCACTGACATGGGGCGCCGACTTCCAAGGGCTCGTTTTAGGAGGCCAAATCCACAGAAATCCATGAGGGATGCATCAGGAGATTTGACGGGGATTGCAGAAAATGGTATGGCACATATCCCAGTCTCCTGGGCCATTCTGTCCATGTAGACCGCCGTTGAACACGACGTATGACTTGATGCCTTGTCTTGATGCAACCACACCTTGTTGACGTCCCAAGGCTTCCAGCCGAAAATCTTCCTGGATGATGCGATTAACAGTTGCCACGGACACTCCTACACGTGATGCGATGTGCCGTTGTGTCTTCGGGTTCTCCTGGGTGACCATGGCTCTCACCTTTGCTACGATGAGCCGATTTTGGCGGGACGTGGGCCTCTTGTTTCCTTCTTCTCCTGCTGCACTTTGGACTGATGGGGGTCCATTCTTGTTCCGTTTCAACATGCCCTGCACACATGCTTTGGATACCTTGTAACCTTTCACTTTGCACTGTGTACTACCTGGGACTGCGAGTATTCTGCGTCGGAAAGTGCTACTATGTATCCCTACCAAAATTGAGGTATTTTTGGGGGCATGGCACACCGTCGAACGATTTCTCTACACTGACACATGCAGCATGTCAAGGGCTCTTCGTACATACCCATTTCACTCTACCCGGTTCATTGCAACTCTGTCACATGGCATAACCAAATCGATCACATAGACCTGAAACAACCCTCCATATAAGGCCTACTACAATATACTGTATAATCAAAAACGTTCTGAGTTACGTAAAATTGGACTTACTTTTAATGTTGTGGAACAATCCCCTTGCATAAATTGGGGGCATTGCTGCATATAATTCATTGCCTTTTCCGTGAATAGCGTGGACTTTCATAAAACTCATCAGTTTGCTATGAAATTCTTGATAGGTTTGAAGTAGTATGTGAATATCAATATTTTCCTACTAATAATAATTAATAATTTAATAATTTGGGTAGTGCGGACCTCCCAACGGAGGAGGTATTGCAAGGACCTTTATTTTTATCTTTTAAGGCTTGTGTACAATGTGTACATATATTGGAACCTTGTTGTGAATCGCCCGGGTCCGCGGGCAAGGTGACTGGCAGGGGATGTGCAAGGTGCAAGTGCAATGTCTGTAACGGTACATTTTGTGAACTCCCCCGGGTGGATTAGTCTAGCGGAGATTCCACCCGAGACGAAGCCAGAGACGACCCAACTCTGCACGAGATGAAGGGGGGTGACTCCGGGCTGCGATCGAACCGAGGACCCTTCCATCTGTAGGCGTGTACGTTACCGCAGCGCCGCTCCGCCTCCCCATACTTTCCTATTTTAATTAATTCAATAACTTGCCAAATTACTTCATACATACCACATTTGTTGTCATATTAGGAATGATCCTCTTGGTTTGGCTTATTAGAACTTATTTGATACTGGCATAGTTAATTATGAAAAATTATTTACATGAGATTTTTTTTTTTTTTTGCAGGCAATCCAGCTTTTTCCAGAATGCAGGTGAAAGCTTCAGAGCAGGATGCTTCTCCGAGCCAGCCCACATTTAAGATCTCGAGCGAGAATCGTGATTTTGAAGCACGTCATCGAGGAATTTTTGATCAACTGATCCAGTTGGAAACATCGCACAATGCTGTTATCGAGAAGGAAGGGAACAGCTCTCCTAGCAGTGATGAGGAGACTGAGAAGGTGGTTCCCAAGAGGAAGTCACTTCCAGCACCCGAGCCAAAATCGTCAGATGCTGTAGTATTCAGGCTACCATCACGGCCTGGGTTCAAACGTTCAGCGGCGGCTATACCTGATTACCAGCGCAATCCTCACAAATGGACCAAGTACTCCCTTGATGATGTTCCTAGTGAGAGTCTGACAGAGAGGGGTAATGCAATGGCTGCTGCCAGATTCTTTGAGGACATTGCGGCAGGGAAGAACCTTAACAAGGACACCACGGAGGAGCCAGTCCCTAGTAAAATAGTGTTTAAGAAGCCCAAGAAAGACACAAAGAGTGTTCCAACCCCCATGGAAGGTTCTGAGAGTCTGATTGAACAATCAGGTACAGAAAAAGTGTCTGGTTCATGGCAAGATGGTGTATGCACCATGCCTGAGTATGTTGTTGGGCGAAAGGTGATCAAAAAGAAGTGTCTCAAAAGAAATGTGACACCTGCAAGTGGGAAGGAAATTAAACTGGATCACTTGTTGGATGAGGATGAGTAAATTGTTCATGATGAGGCACATGGGACAAATAACACTTGAACAATCCCTACAGTAATAGAGCTAGCTGCAAGCCAGCTGTCACTTATTTTTTAAGTTGATATCATGTCTGTTAAATTCAGTGTCTGGGCCCACTTATAGCCTTTCACTACAGTTGCGGGGCATTTCTCGTAAGCTTCCTTACTGGAGAGGCTTACTTCAAGTAATCATGAGATGAGATACCAACCTGAAGTGTGAGTAGGTGAAAAGAAGTAAGATTCATAGAAATCATGCTCATTTATAATTTTTTTAAAGACACAAACTTCCTTGAAAAATTAAGTTCCGCTTTCATTTTGTAAAATGTTTTCCTCTCCTGATGTTAGTCAAAGCATGAACATGTTGTGCGATATGCCAGTGAATCACTAATATTATGATTGGTGTTCCTTTAGTGTGTGGTTTTCCCATCCACGTAACTGTTGGACAGTAACAAACTCTGTATACATTGCTTTGTGTGCAATAAACATTTGCAAGGGATTATGTATTTTTCTTGCTAATATATGAATGTAAAAATATATTTAAATAACTTTTAAATAAGAATGTGCAGGGAGGCATGGTGGTCTAGTGCAGCGGTTCTCAAACTTTTTGGGCCGCGGAACCCTATTTACCTCATAATTCTTTTGCGGAACCCTGAACCCTAATCTTACTCATAATTTACACTAGGAATACCTATAAGTCTTTTTGTTGTTAAATAGTAGGGCAAGGTTATGTTAATTTTTTTTTTCAAGGCAATGATGCAATAGTTTTTTAGGCACAAAATTTTATTTTTTATATTTTCCAAATCTTTTGCGGAACCCCTATGCTGGTGTCACGGAACCCTAGGGTTCCGCGGAACACAGTTCGAGAACCGCTGGTCTAGTGGTTACGCCACTGGCCAGCCAAGCGGGAGGCCGGGGTTCAAATCTCGTCCCCGTCACCTCAGCTTGGCGGGTTTTTTTCGCTTTTCACCCGACATGCCGGGGCAGAATTGCACTCCCTACTCTGCCCAGGGCCAGGAGAAAAGGTCTGGTGTATTTCACAAAGTCAGAAATGACTAACATTACAGAGCCCTCCCTTGGCAACCTCCCCTTCCCCCCTAAGAGGGCTCTGCCCTATCACAGGTTTTTATTTAATTTTTATTTAATTTTTATTTTAATTTTTAAGAATGTGTTAAGGACTATATGCCGAACTGTTCTACATGAACACCGCCCCACATTTCAGTGGATTATGGGCCATCCTGTAATGTTACATCTTACATCAATGGTACCAATGGTACGCAGTACCCATGCCAATAAAAGGCAAGGGTTGAGAGGTCGAATTAGCATGCAAAGAAAAGATGCCACAGACTACCCGATCTCCATACTACTACTAGTAGAGACTCCATACCGGAAATCAACAATTAATGATAGCTATATTGCCTTATCGGCAAAAAAAAATTTAATATCCAATAATCAACTAATACAATCAATAACAACAACAACACATTATTGTGTGATAATTAAACACAAGCAATGAAACTGAATACCAAGTTTTGATAGCAAATTGGAGTGCAATTGCTTAAATCTAACAATATGCAGGTAACTGATCCCATGTTTGCTTAAGGCAGACAATCAGTATGGTTTACATCAGCAGTTCTTAACCTGGGGTGCGAGGTGGCTCCCCTGGGGGTGCGAGCAAGGTGCACCTCTGGACTTATTAGTCTAACTATGAACTTAATCAATCACCCCTGGTATTGGGGGTGCGACAAGGACCAACTATCTTCAAAGGGGTGCGGAGGCCCGAAAAGGATAAGATCCCCTGGTTTACATGATGATGGATGTATTATTTGTGTGTCTTATGCCTTCTGAGAGAGTTGACACTCGGAAAGTGTAAGGAGTGACATGATTTATTTCTTAGTTTCTCCACACCAGCAGTTCCCAAACCGTGCTCAGCAGAGCCCTTGGGGCTCTGCAGAAGCTGGTGGAAGCATTGAGAATAACAGGGCACTATTTTTTTTTTTTTAATGGCCACCTGCCCTGGAACACGATGGCACCTAAAACTTTAGTTCATTTCACGAATTTTTCACTGCAAATGGCATTTCATGGAACAAATGCATTAATGTATTAATGTATGTGTTAGGCTCAAACCCTGAAAGCGCTCATTGAGCAAAAAAACAAAAACAAAATAACGACCAGAACTAGTTCTGGTAGTTTTCAAATCAGCTAGAACTAGGTCTGCTTGGTAGTTATTTTTGCTAAATGAGCCTTTTCCGGTATGCACAGTTGGCATGAAGGGAATGACTGGCTAGACTTCCGGAGCTATCACTAGAATACATTTTAAAAAGTCATAGGAGTGCAACAGTAGTCACTGTGTCTTCCACCGACAAGCTTGAGCCATTAAAAATGCCTTCCTCTCTTTAAAAAAAGTTCTGGATGAGGCTGTACAAATGATTATAAATTACATTTAAGTCATGGCCTCTAATATCCAGATTTTTCACCAATTGATTTAAGCTGTACCAATACCATAGATCAGTGGTTCCCAACCTTTTTGTCATGACGCCCCCCTTTTCGTTTTCACAAAACAGTCACGCTCCCCCCCCNCCCCCGGTCCCAATAAATTTCAGCAAGAGTTTCTTGACATAAATTTTTATAACTGAGGAATGAAAACATGTTGAAATAGGGGCAACAACAGAAGGGACAATAAATTTTGGGGTGGTTCAAGGTCACACAAGTTTAGCTGACAAAGTACAGTGGAATCTTCCTATACTGTAAGCACATCGGATACAAGCAATTAGAAGAGTCGGTCCCTTCACATTTCCAGCAGCGCCAAGCGGAAACATGTTACATTATTTACTTATTTCTCATGGCCTCACACCCTCCCTGAAATCCTCTCGTGCCCTCCAGGTTGGGAACCACTGCCGTAGATCTTACTCAACCAATTCTGAAATTTATTCTCATAAGTATTCTTTCTGGAAACAGTTCCTTGAGCCACTCCATTTAAGTGTGTTTTCTGAAATTAGGAACCTCAATATTGAGTACCAGTAGCCTACTCTAGTAGGCTACATTGAATTTCTAAACGATTGGTAAGAATTTATGGCCATGAAAAATTTATACACAATATATTGTTGCCTCTTTTAGATACTGATTTTAACTGTAAATGTTTAATTTTTTCACATGTAGACGTAAATTTGTGAATTTTCGAAGGTATATATCCATGAGATATATTCTGCTGAATTCTGGATTTTCAAGAGCAAAAATTTCAGAGTTTGGGAGGATGGGTTGATGGTTTTTAAATTTTATTTTTCAAAATAAAACCCTGGTTACTGCTATAAGTAATTTGCAGTAGTACAACTTTTTACAGGCCATTCGGCACAATACTTCAGAATTACTTGAGTAAGAGCTATGGCACAGTTTAAATCAGTTGGCGAAGGTCTTACGCGTACGTGCGCCTGCCTTGTTTCAGGACTTTCATTCAGCCACGGAGGTCTTACTAACCTTTTTTTACTGAAGGGAATTGTTTGCTCTTATTTCAGTTCTTTTTTAAAAAGGAATAATGCCTCATTTGACAACAATACATGGTGTAGAAATCGCAGTGTTTCGCAGAGCAGTCAATCATGAACTTGGTTTGATTGCGCCAAAGAATTTCGTAACTACAGTCCTGAAGGATGACATGTTCGGCTGGAAGATGGAAGGCATGCATTCAACTCTCATCATATGATCCCAAGCTGTCAGTCGCTATTAATATTATTGTAATTATTCTGCAGGGGTGGGGTTGGGGGGTGGGACGGGTAGTTTATAGTTTTATTTTTACAAGTTTTAATTTAGTTCATACATGGGCTTAACTTGTGTTTCCCTTCATCACTGACTACCCCTTACAGGGAAATGTCATGATGGTGTTGTTGTTGTTGTTGTTGCTGTTGTTGTAATTATTCTGCCCAGCCAGTCCATTTGGAACTTTGTTGTATTCCCCCCTTCCTCCCCCCATTTCTACGAGCACTTGACCAGGTTTCAGATTTTTTTTTATATTTTAAGGTCCATGTGAGGGTAACAAGGACCTCCTCCTCATTAGTCATTATCCGCTGGCACCCCAATATTGGGGAAAAGCCATGATGTATATGAATGAATGTAATTATTCTGCAGCAAGTAATAGTTTCGTGGAATTGCAATTGCATAGAGCAGGGCTGGATACTAACCTCATGACATTTTGATATGATAGCATAGAGGAATTCCTTCAGAGTGCGGAAGGGGATTATGGACTTTCATTAATTTCATCTGGCCAAGAATAATAATGTAATATTGACCAGGCTCCAGATTTTTTAAAATTTAATGGTCATGTGACGGTAACGAGGATCTCCTCCTCATTAGTCATTATCCGCTGGTAATAAATTATTATTAGTAAGTAAGTATGGTGAGGTTGTAAACAAGAATTGGCGTTGCTAGGTGATGTCAGCATGAACAAATAAAGTAATAATGGAAAAAATAAGGCAAAAAAATCACAGCGCCAATCTTGTAGCAGGTAGAACTGTGATGTTTTGACCACAGATCCGCACCATCCTGTTGCACATTCGGCCGTTTGAAGAAGAAGCCGAATTTCGAATAGTGACATTTTTAGTGGTTTTAAATTTTTTGTGGCGTTTTGAAGAGGAATTCAGTTTATCTGTAAATAGTAGGAATGCACTTCACGATGGTGGGGGTATGTGTTCAAAATTGGGAAGCTGTATCTACAGCAGAACTTGAGTTAAGGTGAATTTTAAAAAACCTAACTAGAAGAAGCAGAAGATGTTGGAAAAATTCATTGTTGAAATGCTATGCTACAGTCTTACTTAGGGGCCCCCACCCCTAAAATTATGATGAGCTAATTGGAATTTGTCGTACCTTCCACCACGTGTATGATAACACTAACCCAAGTTGCATAGCAACATCACTTCATAGTCAATAAAATATTCAAAATCTACAGTATAAAAATCATGTGCTTGGGGCCTGTAGATTTCGAAGATTTGAGTATTGCATGCCAAAATTTGTGCTCCTGCTGCAAGACGTACCTTCGTGGATTATGGAATAAAGCAGCCGAGTTGACCAGGCGACAAGGAAGGAGGCTGTCAAGCAGGAGGGAATCTGCCATAATTTTTGTCCCCACCTGGAGGAGTATGGTTGATCATGGAACACAGACCAGCAATATTAAATTATAAAGTAGGTGGTTGTAGTGATTATAATCGTGCAACAAAATTGAATGATTTTTTCAAATTACATAGGCTAAGTTGCACCACTCCACTCCTGGTAAATGATGTACTGGTACAGTGAAATCTGTGAAGTTGGACACCCTAATTTTACGTTGCCAAGTGCAACAATTTAATGCATTTTCTTATAAGCACTTTACCACTTTATTCCACAGATTTTTTAGCAAGTTGGAAATTTTTTGCCCAAGCAGATTTTTTTTGTGTAAGTCGTATAAGTATGTGTGTATAAGTAAGTCAAGGACCTGAACTCTGATGGCCCAAGTGAAAACCCTGTTATCTTCGAAAACCACGTGAATGGAGATAAATGCGCCTTTGCACTCCTCTTTGCAAGCCACACCTTTTGGTACAAAGCCCGTAACTGTAGGAGCAACTCTTGCAAAGTTTTGCCCAATTGAAATCATTCACTTCCATATACGATAATGGAAACAAAAACACTTCAAATGCGATTATCTCAATATGACAAAGGCTGAGATTCAGGGTTTTCACTTGGGCCGTCAGAACTGTACTTGCACATATGGCAGAATATGAATGCACTGCCTTAGAGGTTGACTCATGGGTACCCCTTAAATGCACTGAAAGATTCATTGTTGTCACCTACCGTAGATTGTTAAAAGAGTTCATGGCGCTACCTTTCACACCTCTACATTTTATGCTTGCTTTGACCTAAGGAAGTCACTAACAGTTGAATGACCTAGTTATAAATACCCTAGATAGAGTATACAGGGTGCAAATGAGCGACACGGTGGCATAGTGGTTAGCACCGCAGCCTTCCACCTCTGAGGTCCCGAGTTCAATCTCCAGGTCGGACGGAGGATCCTTATGTGGATAGAATTTTGATGGGTCCTCTCCTTGTTCGAGTGGGTTTTCTCGGGGTTCTCCCGTTTCCTCCCACAATCAAAATCCATCACAGCGCAGGCAATGATTAAAGACGGTTCACGAAAAGATGATCTCTTAAGAGGCCCAAGGAGGCCTATCACGGAGTATCCATTATTATTATTGTTATTATTACAATGTGCAAATGGAGCAAGTCATTTGACATGTTTTTATGCTGCCCCACTGTCAGAGATGTGCACTTAGGTCTAGAAATGCTCTTTGCACCATGGGGAATACATACTTATCTACAATACACTATATTAGGAGCATGAGGTACCCTGTACATTTCCAAAAGCAATAGAAATTATTCAATAAAATGCTTTATTAGCTTTCAATGCATGCATCATACTTCCACTGTGCTGACTTTTGCAGCCTTTTCTTTAAATTTTCTGGTAGCAAAACTCAGGGACTCCCTGTTGAAGTCCAACGCAACATAACCAAGATCACCGCTGTACCTATTTTTGGTCACTTGGAGATATTTGCGTCCCTTTATTTGTACTGTATCCTGCTTCTTATCTTGCAGGATCAACACATTGTCAGCCTCCTGTGACGCCTTAGCCGATCCAAATATAGAACTGGTCAGCAGCTCCTCAGTCTCCCGCTCCTTCCTGGGATGAATGACAAGCGTTACGTGACAATTCCGTGACGTTGCAAATTTCCTGAAATGGGCCACTGCTGCATCTTGCTGCCAGAATCGGTCCATGTGTTTTGAAGGTGAATCTGGTGTGCCAATCATGAACTGGAGGTTATCCACTATGATGTGAGCAATGTCATATACATACACTGCATGACTCATGGCTTCAAGCACTGATCCAATTGATTGTTGCCCATGGTAGGTCATGAAGTACATGGGGAGGCGCTCAAAGTGGTCAGCCCAACGGTCAAACTCAGAAAGGTTGCGCTCCAGGTTCTCTTCTGCAAACTGGGTGAGCATGATCTTCGCCAAGCGGACCATTGGAAGCTCAAAGCTTCCCCAGAGGGTATTTACCTGAAGAAATAAATTTATGATGTGACAGTACGAAGCATTTGAAAATTGATACATATATCTAGTCTAATGTTCTAAAGTTCCAACTAGGTCATCTTCTCCTCCCATATTCATACAGCTGGAAATTGCTTTCATGGATACAGTGGGAAGAGACAGCAAGGAAGGGAGGATGAAGGGAGGGAAGCATACACTCACTCTCATCCTCTAACCATGCACTTGTGTATTAGCTTTTATAGTGTATTTATACTTAATTGTTCTAGGGGTTAGCAATTATTTGGCAGTAAGTGGCTAATTATTATTCAGCAGATATATTTGCACAGGTAGTTAGCTATTATCAAAAGGATTACTGTTGATCTCAGGTTGAACTGAAGCATCTTTTCAAGTCCTGAATAGCAATGAACGTCAGAATTTTGCCATTGAGAATGGCCCATTGGGAACCACCAGTATTCAAGTTCAGTGATTGAAGAGCCTTTTTTAGCAGCATAGACCCAGTGCATTAGCTAAAAATAATGCCCCATCCAACTTCATGGAAGCAGCTGATACTTAGATACTCCCCAAGAGTAACTGTTTGAAAGTAACTGCTGACTAGTAAGTGGCTTATGTCCAAAAAATTCTAACCACTACACAACATGTAAGTTGGAACACAGTGTTAATGCCATCGGCATTTTCTGGGCATTTTCCTACAGTAATGCAAATTTAAAACAACAAAAATTTATGTGAATGCACCTGCAAAATGGTGGATTGACAACATTAATACATCCAACAAGGGCAATTCAAATGAAAGTGATCCTGTTAATCACATGCAGATCTGGTTGTGAATAAACACACACAAAATTCTGAGGCTATATGGTCAGGTGTTGTCCATTACCTGCCAAATTTGATTCCCATCAGAGCAACAAAGTAAAGCAGAAATTCACCCCTAGTGCACATTATTTTTCTGTGCCCAGTACTAGTGTATGTGAGGCCAGTTGATCAAACCTGCAAGTTCTGTAAACTCTTGTTGTTTTCCAACAGCACAGAATTGTCACAGCCTGCAGCCTTTGATGCATCATTTGGGGCCTGAAGTTTCCTCTTTCCTACTTATTTGCAACCAGGTCGGTGTGTGGTTGATTGGCTCACTTTCATGGAGCAAACAAGGGTGGGGAAGCTGCAGGAGATTGAGGATTTGATAGGAAAAGTTCAGAGGAGAACGAGTTGTTCAGAAACTCAATTCTGTGCCACTGGCAATATATTAACACAAGGCATTACTCGGCAGTTGAGGGTACAACGGACTTGTAAAAAGCCGGACTTGAGCCCGGACTTGGTCGGATTGGCGCCTTATACCATATAATGGACTTAATGAGTGATTTACCCCTTGAATTAACATGACATTTCCATGTAGCCAAGTTTTTGGAGACCTTTCGGGACATGTGAAAACCTGTTTATAGTACTGACCCCTTGCATGCACAGATCCAGTGAGTAGTCACTGATGAAGGTAGTTTTCCCAGCTCCAGTTGGGCCAGTAAATACTGTGAGCTCTCCTCTCCGGTGACCCTTAAGAATTCGGTTGAGCCCCGGAAACCTGGTCCACTTGACACCAGCTGCCTTCTCTGCATGAGAGAACTCCTGGAACACTTCCTCCCTTATGTTTGAAAAACTGGTTATGTCCTTGTGGGCCATTGGCTGGGATGACTCCAGAATCTTTGTCACTCCCTTAAGTTGGTGGCCCATTCCAGCAGGACTTTCTGGATGCCTCACTAGGTGGCATCGACGCTCATTCAGCTTTCGGGCAAAGGTCAAAGCATTTCCCCAGCTGTTGCCACTCCCAAGCC
Source organism: Catajapyx aquilonaris (assembly GCA_000934665.2). Taxonomy (NCBI): domain Eukaryota; kingdom Metazoa; phylum Arthropoda; class Diplura; order Dicellurata; family Japygidae; genus Catajapyx; species Catajapyx aquilonaris. The sequence goes on from KZ539120.1 coordinate 11,809, forward strand.
AAAGGTACAGACGATCAAAGTGCTCCACTAATGGGAGGAATTCTATGGGAAGATGTTTCACACCTGCAGGAATAAAATGATTCAGTTTTGCTACATGTTGTTTTTAATACCATCCTTTTGGCAACTGTAAAAATCCAATTGGGGAGAATTAACTACATAGAGGGCAAAGGAATTCTCACAGACAATCGCCAGGTAACCTGATAGTACTTGCAAAACTAATATAGGTGTGCATTTAGTTTGGGCACCGTTGCGTAGTTAATGTATATGGCGCCTTTCAAGTTTCGTGATGTCACATCCGCTCCGCCAGCTTCAGAGAAGCAAAAGTCAGCTCAAGGGCCTCTGAATAATCTGGCCTTGGTTCCTTAATGCATCGGCGTTGGTCCCCTAACTCATCGTCCATATGCAAGAGGTGTTCAAATCCTGTCAAAGTAAGAATCCAGGTCAACACCTGTGAACTTTGTCGTTTGTTACCTCATATTCTACCATCTGGCCCTCTACACTTTGAAGGCACCGTATGCATTAACTACGCAATGGCACCCAAAACTAATTGCACATCCCTATATTAGTTTTGCGAGTACTATCAGGCTACCTGGAGATTGTCCAGGAGAATTCCTTCACCCTGTATACATACGGAATATACAAAGTGTCACTAAAGTCAGTTCAGAGCTGTAATGGTGGAAATCATTCATATGCTGCTCTGTCAAGTGGGCACTAGCTGAAAGATCTGGTGGACTGCCTGCATGCATGTGCAGTCTGAACAACCACTACACAGAAACCAACTTGACTCATGAGTGTCTGTGAGATTTACACTGACAAATCTCTGCTGACTTTTGGGATATCATGCATAACTCTTTCCACTAGTTAGGTATCCTAAGTGGGCCTTGGATAAAATGTTGCCTCAAATGGACTGTGGATTGAAAAATATTGATAGTAACTGCTATTACCACATGGCAATCCAATGACAGGTATGTCAGTATGTGATGCTAATGCAACAGCATCCATCATAGAGGGCACCAAAACAGCAGACTTCTCCTTCACACTGCTTTTCCAACCTGCCACCAAGTAGCATCCTGTGGGATAAGTTGCTTCTTCCTTACAGTCAGAAGTGACCAACTTCAACCCTCCAATGGACCCATCTGGATAAAGTAGTGGGAAGATTAATCTGCCATCAGAATGGACAAGCACTCCATACTTTTTGAGCTTTGCTAGCCCAAAATCAGTGACACCAAGCTGGACAGAAATGCTTGACAATGTGGAAGTTGGTAACCTTTCAAGGGGAATGGAATCCTCCAAAATTGCTTTAATTTTTTCCTTTGTTTCCAACTTTGGCTCAATGTTCACAGTTCTTTGAGGTGGCTTTTGCGATGTGATAAGAAGTTCTAGAGAATCCCACTGCCCCCGGTGCTGGCAGGAATTGCACAGGTGGAAACCAGTCACTTTGTTAATAAAGAGCTTCCCACGTGAACGTAGTGGGCGCTTTGTCAGGCGACACAAAGGGCAATCCAGTTGAAGACATGTGTGCCCTTCATTAAATGTCAGTTGATGCAACTGTAGAACACGTTTCATGTCAGTGACTGACACACGATGGATATTGCTTGAAATAGTGTTGATGCACCGTGACTGGCAGAGTTGCTGCATAAGTTGCCTGAGTCGATTCATGATTCCCTATTACTTGCATCATGCTGTCATCTTGTAAATTATTCATGGCATATGTCCTGGAACAAAATATTGAATATAAGTCCCCATTATTATCAATAATGAACACATGTAGAGTGCATGTGCTTCCCAATGTAGACACCTCTTAGGACTAAGTTTTGCCCGAGCTTCGCCATTAACACACTCTTGCATACACCAATGTGAGAAAAAAAAGGCACAAGGCATTGAAAAGCAACGCAGAAAGGCAAGAAATAAGAAAAAAAAATTCTGATCAGATGCAGTATGGTATGTGGGTACACCATGTCTGGTGTAGATATGAAGGAACTAAGAACAGATTTTTAAATCAAATTCAAGCCCATATTTCATTAACACATGTACTACTTGTATTAACATATGGTTACCTATTCATCAAAATGTCTCGTGGAACTCCTGACGCGAACAATGCTATAATCACATGGCAAATATGCATGATCACTTAGCACCTAAGCACTTTTCTCACCTGTTAACACAGCCACGCCTCTGAGAGCAACTGAAGGCTGCGTTGACATCAAGACTTCACACAACCTTTCAGACAAGTTCGAAGGCACCGAGCGGCAATACCTGTTGTGATATCACGTTGTATGAGGTGCATTGTCTTCAGCGCCATTTTTGACGGACACGAACGTCACTGGTCACTTGTTTATCGCGTCTCAAACTCCCGCAAAAGTGTCTTTATGCACCACACAGAATGCCGTTTATAATAATTTTATTATTTATCAAATATTTCAAAGCATCATGTAGCTTAAAAATGTCGATTTATGCTGTTGTTTCAGTATGGTATGGACGCTTAGTATGGACGATGGGAAATGGGAATGATCGGTATTGAAAAATTAACATGGCGGCCGCCGGAGGTGTGAAGCCGGAATCGTTGCAGAAGTATTCACAGGAGGATTTGGTAAAGCTCTTCCACTACTGTGTGGACGAATTATGCGGGAGATGTGGCATCAAGGTTTCTCCGCCTTTGGACTTGAGCAGGGAGGATTTTTCGGCCGACTGCGACGTTCTCTCTTCACTGGCCAAGTTGGCAGTAGGCCAGAACTGGAGCAAGGAACAGGTGTGCATGATGGCAGCTGTAGTCAGCACTCACTTCAGAGAATTATAAGGGTCATTCAGATGAAAACGAGCCACTGTCATATAGGAAATTTCTGGATGGGTTTCTCGCAACATCTTATACACAAAGCGAAGGCCGTACCAGTGTAGCATTATGACACACTGATAGTTGGCATTTCGGTCACTTGACACAGTCGCAGTGTGCCGTTGAGCCACCCCCACCCCCTCTGCCCCTTCAAAGAGACAATCCAGTCAGATATAGAAGCAACAGATGTTGAGCACTGAATGGTAATCCGTTTTTGAACTGCGGAAATCCATCGCTGTTTGAGTAATGTGTACGAAAACTGCATGTCTTTGTCATGTTAGAGCCTGGAGTAAGCGGTTTGCTTGCCCTGGCCTGGAATCACCAGTCAATGACGACCACCCCTCTTGGAACTGCATGCTCCTGGCTCTAACACGTGACAAAGATATGCACTTTTTGTACACGGTACTCATATGGTGATGGATATCTGTACTCCCGACACCTTCCATGGTTCAAAAAAGGATTACTGCTTGGTGCTCAACACCTGTTGCTTCCATATCTGACTGGACGGTGGCTGGGTAGGTGGCCGATGGGGGGATTGGAGGTTTTGCCAAATTTTGGCTATGGGTGCAATAGTGGAAAATATTATTATTATCCCACTGTACCTGAAGTTCCCAACGTATACTCGAAAATGTATACTGGGATTGTTTGATCCGTCCTGAACTTCACTTAATGCCCAGTGTTGCCCCACTTGTGATAAGAATTGAAAACTGCACAAGTGATAACAGGCTACATAACAGAGGTTAGAAAACCCCAGACAGCTCTTTTTCAGCAAAAAATATATACAGGAAATGGATTTGACCAATTGATTTTTGTAATAAGTATATTGTTTACCATAGCGTTTGCTATTGTGATAAAATGCTTACAGGAGAAAATAATGTTACAGAACTACGTGAGCAGTATATTTCCCAAAGAAGCATCATGACGAACAGTGAGAAAAAAGACTTGGTGTGATGGAAATTTTTTAATTATCTTGTATTAATATAAAGTTTTAAACTCATTTAATATAATTATTTTGTATGAGGTAATAAAATACTTTAAAAAGTTATAGTACATGGCACAAAAGCAGCTACAGTCTGACGGGAAATTAACATGCCATTTTCAGGACATGAAATGTGCAAGTAAATAGAATGACCCATATATGACAGTGGCTCGTTTTCATCTGAATGTCCCTTATACGAGAGCTAGTCGGAAAATAAGTTTCGCAATGCTACACATTCCACGCCATGTGACGGACAGGGTAAAAACAAGCATAAGCAGATACGATGGTCCTTCTTCTACTTTATAGGACAGGTTCTTGCAACTTATGCGCAGGTGCGGCAGCCGTTGGATGAGACAGAGTGGTGAGCCGAGCTTGCCCGCCCATATGCTGCCAGGAAATGTCATGCCAGATAGAGAGTGTTGGTCACATAGACTGAGGCAGAACGCAGAAGTGAGGGCAGATGTTAGCTACCAGTGGTCGACACTTTACATAGGACATATGACATTCATCGCTGGCTAGTGGAGTGTATGGTCCGGAGATGTCATGTCTGAGCAAATGGTGCAGCGATATGGTGCCAGCAATTTCAGAATAAGCTTGCAAGCGTAAAAGACAAGCAGAGATCCGAACTACCGGTGATGGCAATTGCTGACAGTGTCCTCAAGTGTCCTAACTTCTTTCTTAGTCCATATGACCCAACTCTCTGTCTGGCATGACATTTCCTGGAGGCATATGGGCGGGCTTGCTCTGCTCACCACTTGGTCTCGTCCGACAGCTGCTGCGCCTGCGCAGAAGTTGCAAGAAGGCGCCTACCCGTCCTGTAAAGTAGAGGAAGGATCAACATACGAGATAGGCGCCAAAAGTTTCCTGCCTGACTATGTTCCAGGGGTGATAGAAATAAAACAACAATAGTGTCAGGTAGGGAGGCAGAATGGTGCTGCGGTAACGCACGCGCCCATGGATGTTAAGGTCCGGGGTTCGAACCCAACCCGGGGTTTCCCCCTTCATCTCGTGCAGAGTTGGGCCATCTCTGGCTTCCTCTTGGGTGGAAATTTCCGCTAGACTAATCCACCCGGGGGAGTTGACAAAATGACCAAGCTACGACATTGCACTTGCACTTTGCACATCCCCTCGTACCTACCCTAATTATGGACCAACTAAATAATTAAATTATACACATGGTTCCAAATATGGTGGCATTCCCACCCCCCTAAGAGGGCCTAGCACGGGGTATCTAAACAAAAGCAAAAAAAAAAGCAAAAAAAAAAAACCCATCGTGTCAGGAGTCCCAACTGTGAGCGGAGGAATGTACAAGTTTCACCCGGCAACATCACTCAGTCTCTTAGAAAAGTCAACTTTAGCCAGACGAGTTACGAGATGGTGAAAAATCGAGTATCGAGAGTGATCAAGTTCCTCACCAAGGAAGGCCTTACTACCATCTCTATTAAACAGGGCTTGGATGGTGGGTATGGTGAAGCTTCCTCTTCATATTCCACCATGAAGGAATGTGCTAAGCAGTTTCGTTTGGGCTGAGAGAGCATTGAAGGCGAGCTTTGGGACTTTAGGCCCGTGGAGGTGCTGACAGCAGAGACCGTCTGTCTTTTGGAGGAGTAGGTGCTACAAGCAGGCCCTTGAAGGCCTTGAACTCTTAGCAATGTCGGGGCTTTCAGACACCACCGTTCCTCTCATTCTTCATGAACACCTTCACATGAAAAGGTCAGCACAAAATGGGTGCCCCGACTTCTGTCCGCAATTCAAAAGCAAAAGTGCGTAACCTGTTGCGAAATGTTTTCAGACCTTCGCCATGGCAAACAGAAAGAAGTACTGGAGTCCATCATCACAGGAGATGAAACTATGGTCCTGTGCTATGATCCTCTATCAAAAAGAGAATTAATGGAATGGCGTAGGGCGGATGGAAAGCAGCCTAGTGACCTGGTCTACCAAGAAGACCCTGGTGACGATTCTTTAGAATCCCAACGGAATCTTACTGATTGACTTCAAGGATTAAAACACAATTGTCTACAGGGAGTCCTACTCTGGCCTGCTGCACAAGTTTCATGATGCCATGAAGAAGAGATATGGGAAGCTGAGTTGGGGTGTTCGCCAACTTCAGGATAATGCACCAGGTTACAGGACAATGTTTCCAAGGCTGCTGTGAGGAACTGTGGCTTCGAGGAGCTTGATCACTCACCCTACTAGCCCCTAGTGACTATTACCTGTTATCCAACCTCAAAAAAGAACTTCAAGGTACGATTAAAAAGTGATGAAGAGTTGCAAGAGGCAGTATATGAGCATTTTGTAGAGAAAACTTTGGACTATTTGTCCAGAGGTATTGAAAGGATAATTATGAGAATTGCATTGATGTACAAGTAGACTATATTGAAAAATGACACTGTCGTTTTATTTCCATCACCCCTGGAACATGGCCAGCCCAGAAACTTTTGGCGCCTACCTCGTACCTGCCCATGCTCGTCTTGATCCCACATGGTGTCAAAACTGTAGCATCGCGAAACTTATTTTCTGACTAGCCCTCGTATGTATAAGGTGTTCCAATTGAAATGTCCACAGCGGTTAGGGATATTTTTGTACTATCAGTCCACCAAGAATTGTCGCAGCGGCAGCGCACGAACTACAATCTACGAGCACTTCTCCATTGACTTCTCCCCCCGGAAGTGCTCGTAACTGTAGTTCGTGTGCTGCCGCTGCGACAATTCTTGGTGGCCTGATAGTACTAACCTGTTTTTTTTAGGCAGTTAATTTGAAAGAGTTATGTAAGGGATTGTCAAAGGTATTGGTTGATTATATTCGGTTAAATTGAAGCATGTATAGGACAAGTTTTATGGGTCTATGATCAGGACACTTTTCTCTCAACAGTAATACGAGAGCCTTACCAAAATGATTTCCCCCCTTTTTTTTTGCCACAAGTACAGGGCCCATGCAGGTCAGCAGATAGTCACACATTATCGATAGAACCATCCTGGAGCCAAATGCACTGGCACCACAGGTGTGGCAACCTCTCCAGGCCTTCCAGGAACCACTTTTTGGTGGTGTGGTGCCCCCACTCCCAGACAACTGCTTACAGTCAGCAATGTCCTCGGAATGGTGTCAGCGAAGGAGTTTTTTCATGAATGCAGCTTTTGGTGCTTCCACACCCACTGTACTCCCCTGGTCTGGCCCCCTGTGACTTTCACCTGTTCAGATCCATGAAAAACCTCCTTCGCCCACACCATTTTGAGGACATTGTTGACTGCAAACAGTTGTCTGGGAGTGGGTGCGCCGCACCACCAAAAAGTGATTCATGGAGGGCATGGAGATGCTGTCACACCCTGGCACCAGTGCATTCGGCTCCATGAGGATTCTCTCGTTAATGTGTGCCTATCTTCTGACCTGCATGCAGTGCATGGGCCCTGTATTTTTGGCAATAAAATAAAGTGCAAATCATTTTGGTATGGCCCTCATAAATCTCAGACTTGCACAACGATCGCCTAGCGCACTCGATTGCCGGCCGGCATAACCCTACCCCCCGACCCCTAACCTACCCCTACCCCCAAGTTGTGGACCATTTCCATGTTGATAGTAGGGGAGATCGGGGTCGGTTGTAACAGGGTATGGTTGTAACATCGCCAATAATAAATACCTTTGGAAAGCCCTGAAGCTGAAACTCACACGGCACGTGTGTCACTATGGCCTCTAAGCCAGGCAAAACTTAGGCTTCTCCTTTTTGGTTTTTTGTTCTTCCGTACGGAAAGAATCAAAATCAAGGTGTGTTCCCAACTTTTGTAAGTAACAATAATCAAGTGATTATGTGAAGGGTAGAGGTGACATGTTCCAATTGCCATTGGTATCATGAGAAAGCTTCCTTTAGTGGGGTCACACTGACAGAATGGATGACCAAATCATGTGCACAGTTATCCGTGCATTGCCAAAAAATAATATTTAAAATAAAGTCCGAAAAAATGTGTCACATTTTCATCCCACTTCTGGATACTGCTAACGTAGCAGTACCAGTGTCAACACAGGTACTGCTAAGTTAGCAGTAACTGGGGGATGTGTGGTGGCCGAGATGGTAACGTCTCGGCTTGCTGAGTGAAAGGTCCCAGGTTCGATCCCCACCTGGGAGTTCCCTTTCACCTGCGTCCGGAGGGTCTGGCAACCTAACCTCCTGGGGGACTGCACATGACCCAATATCTGACAATGCACCTGCACCTACGTTCCCTCCCCAAAAATCCCTATCCTCACCCCAATGTCCTTGACTTCCCTGCACCGGAGTTGAAGAAAAATGGAAAAACAATTAAGAAAATATGATGGTATCCCACCTCCCATAAAAGAGCCACAGCCTCTATCACGGAGTAGCGGTGGGGGGAGAGGGAGAGAGAGAGAGAGAGTTAGCAGTAACTATCAGTGGGACGAAAATTCAACCCACTGTCAATATGTCTCGCCAACGAAGAAATATAACAGACTTTTTCTAGAAGACAAAGTAATAATCTATGGTAAGTTTTATTATTTTTATGCAACCAGGCAGCATACTTTCTATACAGTAGTACATTAAAAACCTGTGAGTAGATCATTTTAGGGTATCTAGGACCATTATCCAATTATCCGGCGACACACTGAAGCAGTTTGGAGTAGGGAATATGGTGTCCGACTGCTAATCGGGAGGTCCTTGGATCAAATCCCGAGGACGGCAACTCTCACCGTGGTTTTCTGTGGTTTCCCACGGTCCTTAGACAGGAAAATTCTGGAGTTGTTTCCGTAATTAATAGGCCGCAGCCGCTTCCTTCCGTCCCTATCCTATCCCAAAAAGCGCAGTAAAATGAAAGCAAAGAGTTCCAGGCAAAACAAAAACTTCCCCCCCTAAAGAGCCGATAGGCTGATAACGGGGTATGAATTATTATACATCCGGCGACACCTGTGCAGTCATAAGCCCGGATCATCGGGAGTATAGTGCATATCATTTTGTATTTTACAAATTCCTTATTTTGTAGAAATGTCACTTAACAGCTAGAATGTCATTAGTGCCTAGAAATTGTGCATAAGAGGCAATTTGATTGAAAATGTGATGGAAATGAAGTTTTTTTGATGGGAAGACAGGCTTTTGCTGATATTTTCTTCATAATAACCTTATAAGGGGCAGCGTCATATTTCAATGGTCTAGGCTACTTTGATCCCTGGTGATGGATTTCTCATCTGGGATAGAGTTTTGATGGATTTCCTGTGCATTTGTAAGAGTTTTTCAATTAATTGCACTATTAAACTCTGTTAATGACAAAGGGTCGAATTTTCGTCCCAGTCCTAGTTAGGCGAAAATTCCACCCAATGTCATTGAATGGGGTTAAGCAAATAAAAGATTATCTAATGTCAAATGCACTGCCACCAGAAAACATTTTTCTACTGGAAAAGAGTTTGCAAATGAATACATGAATTTCCAAAGGGCCCAAGTCCAGCAACATGAAATTTCCAGGAGAAGGAAAAAAACGATGCCACAAGAACAGAATTACTGCCTGGCAGTTGGGATTTTAACACAGTGGACCATATCTAAAAACGGTTGCGTTGAAGCAATATGAACACCATACGACGAACAGTGTGCTAATCATAAATAAAATTAAGTGCCTGACTTGGGTCCTTTGGAAAAACAATAAGTGGATATGGAATCCTGGATAACACAAGAGGTAGCCTCAGCATTCCAAGACTAATATTGAAGTCAATACCACCTGCTAATGCATTGTGCAGTACATGGACATCATGAAATCATATTTTGCAGGCACTACTGCAGGCCATACCTGCTATTTTTGTGATGTCCTTTCATGCAGCTAATAACTTACCCAGCTCATGCTTCCCACTGTCGCCACCTGCCGTTCGTTCTACAATATGTTTTGCAGAACGGCCCAAGTCAGCAACTTGGGCCTTTCTACCAAACATCGAAATTTCCCAATGCCATTTTCCTCCTGTTCAAATGGGACTTGGGCCTTCCTATGCAGCATACATATGCAGCCCGGTACTGTGCATTTCCATGATGCATCCGTCCGTTCCTAACACAAGTTTTGCCTACGTGTACAAGTGTATTTTATTATAACAATGCCAGGATGCATGCACTGCATGCTTAATCCATTTCATGCAATGTGTGTGTATTGTTGCAATAAAATACGCCAGTACATGTTGGCAAAACCTGCGTTACGAACGGACAGTATGTCTGTGTTTGCGTGGAAATGCCCACTGTGAACAGATCTCCGGTCTTACCTCAGTTTTGCCCAAACAAACGACTTGGTCCCTTTGGAAATTCATGTATTCAAATGTTGTAGGGCGGCATGATGGTCTAGCGGTTACGCTGCTGGCCAGCCAAGTGGGAGGCCGGGGTTCAAATCCCGTCCCCATCACCTCTGCTTGGCCGGGTCTCTTTCCGCTTTTCACCCGACATGCCGGGGCAGAATTGCACTCCCTACTCTGCCCGGGGCCAGCAGAAAAGGTCTGGTGTATTTCACAAAGTCAGAAATGACTAAAAATTACAGTGCCCTCCCTTGGGAACGTCCCCTTCCCCCCTAAGAGGGCCACGAGCTCTATCAAAGGGTAAAAATAAAAAAGAAAAGAAAAGAAAAATAAAAATAAAAGAAATTAAAAATTAAAAAATAATGTATTCAAATGTTTTCTGTGCGCAGCGTTGCTGATAAGACATTCAAGAAGGTGTTGAGCTGACCTGTCTTGCCTATAATTTGAGCTGTCTCCCTTGTCAAATGCTTTCAGGTGTTTTATTTTCCAAGTTATCACTTCTGAGTTCAGAAGGTGGTGTGCCAGTACTGCTATAGGAGTTTGGATTGTCATGGATAGTCTTGTTATTAATTACTAGTAATCAATGCCCATCGTAACAAGCATAGCTCATATATTTCTGTTTTTGTGCAAGTGGGGGTGTTGACAGTGTCTGATGGAATTCAATTGATTGAAATGTAGAGGTTTCCTGTTATCGTAGAAGAAGGTTTGTCTGGTTGGGTGGCAATAATTCTAAACCAATCAGGAGCAGTGGGTGGTTGTGATTGTTGCACAGTGTAGAGGCGCCAACTCCTTTTGAAAATCCATATAGCTTTGCATCAGGACTAAATTTTCATGAGGTCTTCAGGCACGCAGTGTGAATTGTGGCCGGCGGTGAAAATCCTTCCCTACCACAATGCGCATCCAATCTGGCCCCTGGATACACCCCACACTATTGAATTGCATTGGCCTGATGACCTGCTGAAAAATCTGACCTGACGCAATGCACATCCAAACGCTCCCTGGCCACCCCCAAGCCCCAGGCTGCCCCCGACCACTCTCCACCAACCTGAAGCAAACCCTGGGCATAGCCACTACAGGACTACTGCCACTCTCAGATGACATCATCCTGGGACAGACAGATATTGTTGATCTGAATATTATGTCATTTAAAATATCAAAATCTTAACATTGTCTACTGCAATTATTAGGCCTAAGTAAAATGCATCTTTATGTATCTGAAGATGATGAGGCAAATTTTTACCCTGCAGGTTTCAGAGCATCTCTCCGAGTTAGACTCAGCCGTCCGAGATGCATTGTGGGACAGCATCTCGGAGAGAACCGATGACATTAGAGCAGCTCTTTTGAAAGCAACAGCTGCTGTGTCACAAGTAGTTCTCACTGACTTTGATTGGAATGTCAAGGTAACTACTGTATATTAATATTTTATTTGGCTTTTGGACAAATACTGTTCTTTACATATTATTCCAACTACAAACTCCCCATTCAGCCATGATCACAACCTAACCTCAGGGGTTGGTAACTGAGGATTATTCAAAAACCGTCAAAAACCCATCAACAAAACAGTAAATAAGCAAACTAATATCAGGGACTTTTTTTTTGTCCTCCATTTTCTTGGAGATAGAGAGTTGTGAAGAGGAATGACTGCATGGGATAAGCTTTAGACCCAAAACAATTCAGTGAGAAAAGGGAGAGTAGAGTTGGAAACCAACAATGTGAATTTTGATCCTGCTGCAGCTGTCCTTCTTGCTCTGACAGATACTGACTGTGAGATCCAGTGGCATGACCCTAGCAGACTCAGTTGGTCCAGCACCCAAAGAGGAATGAACAAAGCACAATACATGTTTGAAGATCTGGTCATGTCCTCCCATTGCATACTACCAAGAGCTAATAACTGAGAGCTTCCGAGTCCCCTATCCCTTGCATAGAGCTGGGTTCCTCATCCTCTCCGCAGAACTGGTGACTCCCCAGACGGGCATGGCCGAATGAAGGCAGCAACATTAACACGGTAGGGATACATGGGAAATATCCTGGATACGTCACGGAGAAACGAGTCCCCCCACCACCTCCACCAGGGCTATTGAGAAGGTCCTGCCCACTCATCGGCCAGTGCCCAATCAGAGACCAATGCCTTCAGAGACCCAGAACAGCTATTCTTCCTTGAAGGCAGGTGGTCTGTGTGGGGTAAAGGTTGGAGAGGGGGTTCCCAAAATAGGCTCGATGGCCTCGGGGGGGGGGGGGGGGGGNGGGCAGATAAGTGAGACTCTTCCTAATCTACCCTCCTTGGGCTTATATCAGGTCCCATAGTGGCCCTTCTAAACTAATCCGGCTACCTTTTTAAAGACGCACCTTTTTGCACTTTTGACAGCAAATATGAATTCTAAGGTGTCGAAAACCTATATTTTCATACCTGATTCATACCGGGCAGGTCAAAAGTAGATCTAGCATGATAACTTCAACAAGTTTTCTTAATATACACATGGGTTTCCGTGGGCCTGTTTGTGACATGCCTGGTACGAATCGAGTATGAAAAGATAGGTTTTCGACACCTTAGAATGCATATTTGCTGTCAAAAATGCAAAAAGGTGCGTCTTTAAAAAAGTTTGCAGATTAATTTAGAATGCGCATTACCCCATCATCTGCTATAAGCCCAAGGAGGGTAGATTATAGGAAGGGTCTCACTCATCTGACCCCCTCAGCCCAAACCCTTGCACTGTTGCAATTTACAGCTCTACCACTTTTTTTTTAAGTTCATCATATTCTGATTCCTACTATAACACTGCATATCACGTTTCAGCCAAATTGCGAAATACCGTGGGGAGGGAAAAACCAGCGAAATTTTGAAAATGGGGTCTTTTTTGGATAATTTTTTTCGGTTATTGGAAGTGGTAATTTCCCTTGTAGCACTTGGGAAAACATTTCCGCCACCCTTTTATGGCCCAGGCTCGATATTTGCCGATTGACAGGGTCCTACAGTGCACGGAGCCTTGAGTGAACCAAGCAGGCTCCGTGCATGCTGGCCATGCTGGGCCTACCAGTCTGGGCGGGGCGGGGGGGGGGGGGGGGGGGGGGGGGTGTCAAAGTCCACAGAAAGAGTTGACCCCCTGAAGTAGCCACGCCTCTGGGAGGGACAAAGGTTCCCTTCTTGGTTCGGCCTAGTCGCGCCAGAGAGAAACTAATCGCAACACTTCCCTGCTCCATCAGAGGTTCAGTCACGGCAAAGGACTTGTCACATGCTCTCAGTTATTAGCTCTTGATACTACCATGCTGTAGTAGATGTTGTGATGTTAGTTCTCCTCTTTGGCTCTACCACCCAAGCTGGGAGAACTGGATAGGAGAGCTGACATCATGGATGAGGTCACTGTTCTGTCCAATTTTGTTGAGAAAAATATGAAATCCCCCCCATAACCATTCCTGTTGGCAGTATTTAAAGAGTACCTGAAAAACTGCTCGTACCAGAAAGTTAAGTAATACACAATAATAAAATGACTTACTGTGTTTCTTTGGCAGCTGTTGCTGAGTAGTGGAAAGGTTGCATCCCTCCGTGAACCCATAACCACTGTGGACCTCTCTTTGCAATGTGGAGATGGCAAACCTGATCACCTGAGCCTTGAATTGAACAAGTCAGAGCTGGACAAGGTTGTGGCAGCTTTGGAAGCTGCCAGTGAAGCTGCATCCCAATGGGAATGAAAAAAAGACCCATGCACACAGCATTGTAAATTTGGAATACATTTATTATAATACACACAAGGAAATGGGACGAACTGGATATATGAAAAAACGGAAATGTAATTTTCATTTCATGGTTGAGTGTGTGAAATGACAAGCCAAGCTATGACGAGGTAGAACAGGAAGATTGGATACACTGCCAGGGCTTTTCGTCTTGGAGGCTGACTGTCTCCCAGAAACACAACTGCAGCTGGGGTGGAGAGGAGAGAAAAATTAATATACTATAACATGTAACAAAAATACATGATGTATGTATAATCCTATGTAACACACACAAAAAATTGTCCTTGGGAATTCATCACTGTTCCTTAGTTCACTCATAATGCATAATGAGCTTACATTCAGTCTTAACTTATTTTTGACATCGGCGCAGTCAAAAGCAAAAATATTGTCAATTTGTAATGTTTCACAAATGGTATTTTCCTAATTAATAATATAATAATATAATAATTTACCCCGTGATAGAGCCATTGGCTCTCTTAGGGGGGGAGTTCATCCCAATTTTTTTTTTGTCAGGAACTCTTGTCTTTTTACTTTTTGCTTCGCTTTTTGGGAAGGGATAGGGAAGGAAGGAAGCGGCTGTGGCCTGTTAATTACGGAAACAACTCCAGAATTTTCCTGGAGGGACCGTGGGAAACCACAGAAAACCACGGTCAGAGTTGCCGGCCCGGGGATTTGATCCCTGGACCTCCCGATTAGCAGTCTGGCTCCTTAACCCCTACACCAACCTGCTTCGGTGTATTTTCCTAATTACATAAAAACCAAAGCAAATTTTTAAAACTTTTCTGTTATGGTATGTAATTCTGATCATCACGATGAATTGATTAGTGATGATGATAATCATCACCAAGCATTCACCATCCTCTTCACCTTTCCAGATGGACCCTGTTTCTGAAACAATGTAACCTCTGTTTGAGGCAATCTGGATCACTTGCAATCCATACCAGTGGCACCATTTCATTGACAGCTCACCCAGGAGCAGTGCTGCTCCACAACAGGAACTGGTTACCATCTCTTCCTATGGCTCACTCGGTGTAATTCCAGTACGATTAAAACAAAGTGAAGATTCTGCTGGAATATCATGAGTACGGCTGGCATCACTGGAGACTTTAAAGAAGGTGGCTTTGATGGGTCTCTAGGGTGGTTCCATGAAGTTCCCCTGCTATCTTTACCTTTGGGACAGCAAGGACACCAAAAATCACTACCATAGGCAGGGCTGGATACAGCTGACTGAGTTCTCCTGGGGGAAGAACAATGTCAAATGGCAGCCACTGATGGAACCTCAGAAGGTGCTGCCACTGCACATTAAGTTGAGCCTGATGAAGCAGTTTGTGAATTCTTTAGACCATGAATGTACAGCTGTCAAGTATCTCCAAGACTTCTTCCCTAAACTGTCTGCTACAAAGGTCAAAGCTGGTGTCTTCATCGCACCACAGATCAGGAAGATCATGGAATACTCTGAATTCCTGAAGAAGCTCACCATGGTGGAGAAGGCAGCTTGGAACAGCTTTGTCGCAGTGGTTCGGTCGGGGCTTCCTGGGAAACCACAAGGCTGACAATTATGTTGAGCTGGTCAAGACTCTGGTGAGGACTCATGCCACCATGTGCTGAAAGATGTCCCTCAAAGGCCACATCCTCCATGCTCATCTTGATTGATTCAAGGAGAGCTCTTCCACCAAGACAACTGATTTTGAATAACTGCTACCAGGGACAATACAACGAAAGAATGATGGGCGATTTACATTTGGGAGCTGGTTCGGGAGTGTAACATTGTGTACAATCGTAAATGTTGAAAGACTGGCCATGTATAAATATTTTGAAGATATCAAGTTACAAAATAATACATGAGTGATCTGAAGTTGTTTCAGATTATTTTTCAATCAAGAATAAAGCAAATCATCAATTTTTTAAACACTGAAAATGGGCTACTTCAAAATATTGATATCCTGGTCACAAAAACAAAGTTTTACACAAATGATTGCTATACACTATACTTTTTAGACATAAGCTATCAGGACAATGTGGTTATTTCCCAAGGACAAAAAGTGTTACATAGTGTAATCAGGGCAAAGGTATATTCCCAATATTCCTAAGAAAGCTTATATAAATGGAAACTGCAGGACACGGGCGAGGAGTTTTTGTATGTATATACGGGTTTGGAAACGAGCCCCATTATTGCGTGGATCTCTCAAGTCCCACCCGGCAGATTCTTCCGTCAGTGCATGGAGCGATAAACATATCAGAAGTTCTGGAATGCCAATTGCAAACACGAAGTGACCTTAATTTAATTATCCTCTGTGCACCTAAGTTATTTTTTAAAGAAATTCTCTCCCATCCCCAACACCACAATTTTTGGATTTAAAAATAAATATATGTGTGACATGTCAAGGCACTGGATGTTAAATTTGTTTGGACTCCCCATATCAGTTTTATAATGCTAATATCAAAGTTGCAGCAACTACAGAATGGTACTGACGTCACACTGGCAGCCATGACTTTCCAAATGTCAATAATATAACTGACAAGTAAAGGCTTGTGACATCAGTACCTGTTCTGGTTGCAGAAATGTTACCTGGAAACTTACCAAATGTGGCCCAAGCAAATGCAATGACCGTGATGACAAAGCGAACGATGAACCATAAGTTAGTTTTATCTGCCACCATTAGAATCAGCCGGCACAAGAGTAGGGCAATGGCATTTGGCAGCAGGCAATAGCCCAAGACGCAAACACTTTGGAAGAATGAACTGAAAAGAAATAAAGTCATGTTAATTGTTTAAATGTTCATAGCCCAGAACAGCCCCAAAACAGGGAAGAGTTCACAGGCAACACTTACATATTTCCCCCAAGCAACTTCGAGTTGAGTGTAACCACAACAGCACCCAACCAAACTACTACAAAAACTTCGGCAAACTCAGGCCCACCATCATTCATCTTGTCTGCCATGTCTGAAGATCCTTGTAGTATCCTGCATTAAAAATTATAGTTAGAAAGTAGGATTAGTCCCATGTGGTGGACAAATTGCAATATTATGTACAGTACATACATGGCCATTAGGGTGCAAAGTATGAGTGGACCCCATAGATCCCAGTCTCGCAGGAGTGTCTTCTTTTCTTTGGGGTATAGAACATGAACAAATTTGATTCCCACTGCTTTCAGGTCACGCATCTGAATTTGTGGAGAGAAAGTTTTGATTATAATGACGACGCAGGTGATATTATTGATCAGCTAACATGAAAGGACTACTTGATTATAATGATTATATGGAAGTGTTTTGTGTGGTTCCTAGCATCTTTCTGCCCCATATATGCTAAAATCTACCCATTTTTACCAAGTGCCCCCCAAAAACGGCAACTGCTCGTGATACAACAAAACAGTTCTGGCAGTAAACCACTTAAATTGTAACATAATACCATTGAATTGTTAAAATAATGTAACTGTGTAGGCAAGTGAAAAAAAACATGCAAAATTCATATTTCAAATGGGAATTTTTTGGAATCATGCAAAGCTTGCCTGGGTTTTGCACGAAAAATTAGATAGGCCTTTATGTTCATTGTCAAGTACACACAGGTAAGAACCCATTGTTTTTCAAGCAAATCCCAGGGAGTCGAGCTACTTCATTTACACAGAATGGAGTGATGCATAGTAAAACGTTCCGCTACTAGCTTCCTTACAAAAGTTGTCCTGATAGGTTCATCTAGTGTGTTGTACTGCAGTGGAGGTCCCCTCCCACTTTCTGCTGTGGACCCTCCTGTGCTGGAAACATCCAGTTTGTCATCTCCAATTGTACCCATGTCAGGAATGTAAACCTGTAAAATAATATACATATTAAGTAATGGGTCTTTTATAGTCTTTTCCCTGTCACACATGCAGATTTGTGATATCTGCATTTGAATATCACCCCCTAGTGCACCATAGATGCCTTGATAGAAACAAATTTAACAAAAGACTAGCCTAATTAACTACAAGGGCACATCAAGTATCATCCTGATTATTTTCGCAAATTTACTTGACTTCCACTTCTTCCGTCTAAAAAAAAAGCCCTGGTCGGAAAGAAGTGCCCTTTGTAAGAGGTGAGAAATGTGACGGTGATATCCCAATCAGAAAATACAGAAAAACTTGCATCTGGTGGGACAAGTGCACCAATTTCTCTGGAGCATACCTTAAAAAATATAAATTTATGTGGACTCCAATATGACTACTTGCACTTGATCAAGAGTCACATGTTTTCATTTAAGTACATTTTCAAAAAACCAGAGTAAAAGGTACTTGTGGATCATCAGAGCAAATGTTCACGTCTGCAGTAGTTATGACACTGAGTTGGGCCTATCTAAGGAAATGTGATTTCAGCTAAATCAACGGTTCTCAAACTGTGCC
>JYFJ02004343.1:0-32845 GCA_000934665.2 Catajapyx aquilonaris
TTGGGCTCTAAATGGTGCTGTTACCTAAATATCATCAAGATAGGAGACCTTGTGTGGATGATCCACTCTATTAGATGAAATTGTTTTTGTCTTATCTCCATGCTGTTAGGATGGATGGAAAAGGGGGAGGGGGGGGAGATATTTGTATAGGTGGAATGCTGCGTAATTACCTTGGCGCAGTTTATAACGAGGGAAATTGGAATAGTTTGAGGGAGGGGAAATTGTAGGCTGAGCAAATTAGCATGGGTTTGCTTTGATGAAAATGAGGGGAAAATGTGACGGAGAAGCATCAAGCACACGGAGCGAATATTATCGAGATGAGTCGACCACAAGTAAAAAAAAAAAAAAAAAAAATTGGTGATGCTTACTTTTCAAGATGGGGGAAATCCATTTTTAGGATATATCTTTGCAATCCCGGGCAGTTCGCGAGCGTGGAAAAAAAAAAACTCTCGGGAAAATAATGGGATATCTGACACTTGTATTTGGGATCATGTTGACACTGCATATCGACCCATTTCAGAGTTGGATCATGCGGTGACAGAGTGGATTCGTTTGCATGTACTGAATTAAATATTGACAATCGACGCTGCATATTATAATAAATATAATTGAGCCTTCGTCATCAATTATAAATGTACTTGTTGATATTGTGGTTATATGCGCAGAGAATTTTCTGGAGGAAAACATACCTTGAAACGTACAGTGTCTGATTTTTTTTCTTCTTCTGAAGAATAGGCTTTGTGTACTACTGCGTCGTGATGATATCATTATTTTGGAAGAAGCGTCGTGTAATGGAAGACTCGCGTGGATATACGGATAGAACGCCTAATGGGGGTGCCAGCTATATGGTGTCTTTCTGAGAAGGAAGATGTATCGATTTTCATACTTTTAGTGTTATGATTACATTCACGACAGGTCTTCATGTTTTAGGAAAGAGAGATTTCTCTTTTAAAGAGGAATATTCCGTTTCAGAGAGAAGAAAAAATTTATTGGAAAAATGGGAAACATTGGTTGCGAGCATAGCATATACATATACTGAAGCTGAAGGTGTGATGTAATAATATGTATTATATTTATTTATCAGTTAGAGATTTTTGTCACGGAGTGTTCAGGGGTTCTCAGTTCGCAGTTAATATTAGGTTGAATTGAAGCAATCACATTCAGGCTCTGAATTGGAAGTGATTCCGACCTTGAGAAGTTGGAAATGACCCAATATTATCCGAGGTCCAGTCGCGAAACCATTTTCTCAGGAGAGGCAATGATGCAAAAAGATGAAGTTCGACATAATATTTAAATACTATTATGTTTCATCTTTCTTAACTGTTTCTGCTTATTGCCAATACGAAACTTGAATTCGAAATGATGAAGCCGATAATGTTGTTGGGCATATCTTTGATATAAGTTATTGCCAAAATATGTCACAGGATCAACCTTTTCTTCATCCTTAGCATTATCCGAAGGCTAATCCGTTTAACATGGACAATAAATAAAACTGAGCAGAAAAAAACCTCCATATTGGTTAGCAATTGATTATTGAACTTTCAATTCGAGACAAGCTTGCATTCTCCGAGCGAAATTGAGGTTACTGATGATATGGATAGCAGAAGGTACTGTACCTGGTACATTTATGACAATGACATGGCGCAGTAGGTTAAATCGATTATTAGTCTCATTCTTACAACTACATCGTCTGGAAGTAAGCATATCGGTTTGAATCAACTATCTTTAAGTTGAATGTGAATAGTAATCGGTGCAATGTGAAGAAACAACAGCATTCATCCTTCCAAAATTTCCATCCAGCTTAACATCGACTCAAGATATGAAAGCACACTATTACAATAAGCATTACTGTAATGGTATTACCTTTTGTGAGATCAATTTGTTTCTATGGGTCCCCCAAACAATTGACAAAAATTTACCCAAGTTTGGCGTGAGTAAGTAATGTTCTGGAAATAATAGTTTTTGACATTAATGCCGCTACTGTAAAGTAAAACTGTGCAAAAAAACAACAACCAGGCTGACCTTCGAAACAAAGTTGGTTTCCACGAAACAGATTGCATGACTCCCAAGGAAAACCTTATTAGTCATACGAGTTGGAGACCGATTGCTCCCTATCTTGAGAATTACAGTAGTTATAAAGAATGTGGTCATGTAAGGTTTATTTTGTAAGGTATGATGGGTAGAAATACTGTGTGCTTTTGTCCATCATGTGTAAAAAAAAGCGTGCTAGCCCTGCAGCAATTTTCCGAGGAAAATGTTAGCAGTTATGAATGCCTGTCAGGAACTGCTGACGGGCCCCACGATTTGCGTCAGAATTTCATGCTCTAGCTGCGTATGTGTGTATCAGTACATCTGACCAACTTCAGGTTTTATTGAACACCCCTTTTGCATAGTGTTATAATTTATAGTATGAATATTTTTTAAAAAATTTTGTTGTGTCACTTAGATTTTGTGTTACACATACTGTAGTGTTAAATCTGTGTACAATAAAGCGGGTACAAGGTCCTCTTTGCATCATTAATATATATGAGTCTAGACCTAGTAGCTGGGGAATTTCAATATGAGATGAAGTGGGAGATTGCATTGTGATTGTGTAGCCTCCGTTGTATACGGGATGTAACAAAAGTCCATGCTTCTGGCAGCTTGTTGGCAGACGCTGTTTGACGTCCAACCAAGCTGACAAAATCGACATAACTGAAAGCGGCACATTCCAAAAGCCGCATTCTTCTGGCATCCCATCGCATTATCGCGTACACAGAGTTGCAGCTCCTACAACATGGTAACATGCCAGCACCTCCAACGTCACAAGTCACTGCACGTGAGAAAACACCTGAAATAGAACCAGGTGACAAATACCTGTCCACCATTCTCTCAATATTCGATGCCAACTTATGAACCTACGTCAAGACGTACCCCTGGAGTTCGTCTGCCCCAGTTTTCGAAGATTCTAAATGTTCTCCAAACTATCAATACATATATAAGAATGTGATGAAAATCTACATGGTATGAATGAGTAGATCATTTTAAGAAAAAAAAAAAGATTGTCTACTTGTGTGCCCTTGAAACCCCCCAGAATCTGCAGCATAGACTCGCGCAGAAAATCCAGGCTTGGCAACGTGGAAAAGGGGGGGGGGGGGGGGNACTGTATGTACCTTGGAGCTTGCCAAATGATCAATACAGCCTGCAGCACGTGGGTTTCCGTATGGATTTTGGCCCCCCCTTTGCCCCCCGGTCTCGCAATTCCACATAGGCTTTGCCCGCAAATTATAATCACCCCACACCTAATGGGTTTTGAAATTACAGGTACACCCATTTTTTAAAGGGGGAGGGGGCGGTCATACCTGAAAATATGCCTAATTTTTATTAATATAGAGTCGCATCGCTGCAGGTCATGACCCGTTTGAACATACCGGGGCATATCAGTTTTCGCGGTAGGTCTGCTTTAAAATTTTCCCCCAACTAGTTTCAGGATTTCCCGACAGATGCCTCGAGTTGCCGTTTTACCACGACTAGACCCGAAAACTAGGCATAGAAATCGATAGGCGCAGTCGGTTGGTGGTTCACTAGTCTCACTGCTATCTGATCTTGCAGATGGATTTATCGCATTGGCCCACCCCATGCTCCCAAAAAAATGCATATTTTTTATGTGGGTGGTATGAATCGATCTAACCATTTTTTTATATATATTAGTGCCGAGTATTATTGACGTATTGAATATGTCCCCCCTACATTCTGGGTAATATGAGAGTTAGACCAGGAAACAAATGAGGAAGGTTGGCGCCTCACGCGAAGTTTGTTCGATGCATTAGAGTGTTACTCACATCGTAGGTTGACTCATGTAAATCTTTGAAATATTGATGGTCGACTCTTTGGGTCTGAACAGTTGGAGGGCATTGTACTTGCAAGAAGGTTCAGGTTGTGGTTGTCACAGGTCGTCGGTGAAGGCCACTTCGAAATGCGGATTATGAGGTAGGCTGTGCCAGTATGTTCAGACATTTACAAGGAGGAAGGTTGTAGAAATATCTATACAAACGTTATTAGTCAGCTATTTTTTAAATTGGGCAGTGGTGGAAATTAATAGATGTCCACAAGTATTGCCGCCTGACGGAGCTTTTCCTTTACACGAAGGTGCTCCATATAAAGTTTACATGAAAATGCTCCATGTAAAGTTTACATACACCATGTAAAGTTTACATGAAAATGCTCCATGTAAAGTTTACACGGAACAGCTTCATGTAAAGGAGGCGATACTTGTGGATATCAATTTCCACTACTGTACAAGGTACAGGGAATATCAAAATATTTATATTTGACAAATAGCCAATCGAAAAATTCATTTGTGAATTTGTGTATATTTTTAATGTATTATGCAAAACAGGGGTTTTGAAGGCTAAAGTGTCGTGAAAACCTATTGACGAGCGTGACTATGATTTGTGTGATTATGGTCATCAGACAACTGCCATCATCATCACGGATAGGAAAGGGTGTTTCCAGCACGCCGTTGTCATTTAGGCCCACAGATGGCAGGCCCGCTCAATATCAGCTCTAGCACTGTACAGAGAGCCCTCTCTTCTCCTCTCGATAGATAACGATCGTTACACACAAGTCCTTCTAATGCTCCAACTAATCACTCACTTATTTCCACCCTCCATATTTGAATGAATCCTTTGTTGCAGTTTCTTTACGCCACTTTTGCACAGGTAAGCACACGCTTTTGACATGAGTTTGATCCACTCTGCTTTGTATGTCCTTCCCTTTAGCTTTGATATTTACCTCAGCTTGAAAAAAAAAGAGTAAAAAACAATGGGATTGGAAATGGCATTTTGGAATCCCAAGTGACACGGCTATCGGAACGACAAGAGTTTCCTTTCTGGCAGATTCAGCCGCACCCTGCCTGATTTTCTTTCTTGTTTCTTCCTCCTTCGAGCTTCATTGGCTTGCCTTTTCTTGTCTACAGAAGGAAAAGAGCGCTCCTTTGGATTATTCACGGAAATCGATTTGACCATTGGAAGGTTCTCTTCTCTCTTTTTTTCACATCCACTCTTTTCAATTTCCTCTCTAGGAGTGGGCGTTTATTCGGAAGAGTTCAGGCACCGGACGCATTGCCACAAACTTCAAAAGAAAATCCTAGAAAATATTTTGCTTTGGATATGTTTTGACAGTCTTGTCACATGGAATACCGCACACATGCTCAATAGTCGCACTGTAGTTACGCCCTTTTTGCACTGGGCCCAGTCCAATAAAAAAATAGTGAACCCTTATGTAAAATGTCCATAGGCACTTAGTGAGCCTGTAAGGTTTTGTGTTACAAAAGTGTGTTTTTTTCTCCTTTCAGGTAAGTATGCAGAATCTCATCCAAAGCAGTTGGGCTGCCTCTCTCAGCGTCGTTACTACCGCTGAGAACGTAGTGCATCCATGGTGAGTCAAGGCTTTTGACTTCTAGATCGGTGTTGTCCTCTAGATAAGCTTTGGAAAAGCTTTTTGAGGCCAAACTCCGTCTGGCTTAATGGCGATTGATGTCCAAAGGTTTGGGTCTACGAAAAACAGGAACTTCTTCTTTTACCTGCACGATTTCCAAATATTTCTAGAAACAACCTTTTGTACTGTACCAATGAAATGATAGAGCATGATATCAAAGAATGAATACGGTATTTTCTAGCAAATTGCAACTCTGGAGCCTACGTCGTGAGGCACACCAGTCAAAAACAGTTGCGGAATTCACCGCAGTTCCTTTGTCAAACTGTCTCATTTTCAGAAAACAGAAAGTTCTAGACAGGCTTACTTGGGTTAAAGAGAATGAAGCTTGCTCGGTTCCTTATTATTGTAACACCTACACACACCAGATTCCCTGCGGCCTATTAGGTGTGGGGACGTGAAAAAGACAACTTTTCAAAGCTAGTGTAAACTAACCTAACCTAACCTAACCTAATTTAACCTAACCTAACCTACCTAACCTACTCTACCATACGTAACTTACGCTGAGAAAAATTGACTTTTCTAAAACCCTGCAACTGGAAATAGTGGGGACTTGTCCCCACTACTGAAAAAGCAAACCCGCAATTTTCTTGTGGGGACCGTAAACGTCCCCGCAAGTGGGGAAAATGTCCCCACAGATGAGTGACAGTCTCCACAGTTACAGTAAAAACAACTACATCCGGTCCCACAGCTTATTGAAGACAGGTACCATTGTAGACTACCGATTGGTGTAACACCTACACACACCATTGCAGACCACCTATGGCAACGATATTCCTCAAAATCAATTTCAAAACGTGTGAGGTCATATTCTACTTGCTCGCACCACCCTAGAGCGCGCTACAGTCGCGGCGACCTGGGACCTGCGACCCGCGACAGGCTGCTAGGTGTTGTGGCTTCGGAATATCGCATTTAGCTTGTATTTTGACGTGAAAATTAGCAGCAGAGGTAATGCTTGCACAACACTATAGGTAGGAAATCCAAAAAATTTCAAAATTTAGGAGGGTAAGAAGAGTTAGTTTGGTTGTGAGTACAGTGCAGTGGGAAAAAGGAGGTTTCCTGAAGCGGCACCTCGTCTTGAATTAGTCCCAAGAGTGGCCGTAAAAGAGCTTGGCTAGAAAAGAGACAGTGTATGAAGCAATTGGCGAAAGAGGCCGCCGGGAGAGCCTCTCTTGGCACTAAACGATGCTCTTTTATTTATTGTTGGGAAGAACAAGAACGCTGCCTCTGAGCCACGTGTCACTGGTTTACTGTGCCTTGATGAATGGGTCGCGTTACTTTCCCCCCCCCCCCCCATCCTGGATTTTGCGGAAATGTTTGGCGGAGAGGACTATTTCCGCTGACGCGCATCTGCATCACACTTAATGCGAATAATTACACTGCACTGTTACTTAAGAAAGTAATAAACATACAGCAGGAAGCTGAAACTAATTAATATTATAACAACTAGTCGACATTTGAACTTGAAATGTAATTTGTTTTACATCAGTTTGTCGTATCTATTTGAGTACATTTTGTGCTCATTTGTGAGTTAGTTTGATCTTTGTGGCTGAAACGTGCCTTTGACATCAACACGAGAAGCGTGCGGTTCTGTGCGGTTGTGTAACTGGTGAGATTGTGCAAACTGCTGTCTGTCAGCATGGTAGTGAAAGGTAGAATTTCCGATGTCTGGGTTTTAGCATATATAGGTCATGACTGAGGACTTCAGATAGGGAGGAATGGTTACAGAATATAAGAAGTATTAATAATTCAGTGATTGTCTAGTTCACGATGAAACTGATTAGCATTAATACATTCGTTTCTGAAAGGAAAAGTAGTGTATAGACAAAGTGACTCGCAAATGTTAAATGGCATAAGTTATACATACAAGTAATAGCATAATAACGTTCAATAATAAAGACGAGAATTTAGTGCTCAGTGTCGTGCACAGAATCATAAGAGGATTGATCTTTGTTATATTATTGTTGCTGTTCAGAGTGTAGGGCGACAATATTAACGTACATTATAATCAGGGTGATGTTATAGATTAAAAGATCACTCGAGAAGGCGTAACAATTTGTACATGCTAAAGAATTTTCAACGGAAGCAATAACAGTGGACTATTTAATATGCAGAACGTTTCCAGGAATCACGAATATAATATTATAGACACTTTTAATTAGGTATATACTTAGGAAATCTAAATTAATTCGTGGGATGTAACGTTTTTCGCTGGAACTAACATAGGAAATTGATAAATTAGATATCTTGGAGCAAATTATAATGAATGTTTAAAAGAGTCCTTTATATTCTACAGTCAGAAATTATAAAACCGTCGCAATGGGAATACTGTACATAGGCCTAATCTAGAGTATTAGGTATTACGAATCCGTATTTTGCAAACCAGGGCTTATAAAATTGTAACGGTATCGGACAGCTTTTGATCTTCTCTTGATTTCCGTGACTAAATTACAACCCAAATATTAAGCTATGAAGTGTCTATTAATATGAAAAGGCCCTGGTACAATAAATCAGATTCTCATAGGGCCTATGTGAATTACTAACGTTCACTATCTTTCTACTACAGATAATAGCTTAATTCTACAACACACGATATATTGCAAGCGCGTAAAAAATAATGAAGTGTAATATCCTACTTGCATAGAAGATAGTCGAATTTCCAAGTGAAGCAGGGATATTAATTTTCCAGTAAGTATATTTTGGGAGTCTGTGTTTCAATAACAACAGTATTAGGTCCAATGGTTATATGAGTAGTAAAATAACTTGTTATAGCTGAAGAAGCTAAGACAAGGCTGCAATTATCAAAAATCCGGAAAAAGTCTGTATGCTCCAAAGAAACCAAAAAATTTATTGAACTTATCTTAAAACGTCGAGAAAATGTCACAAAAGGTCGGAAAGGGCGAAATCGTTCCCAAAATATTGAAACAGGTATTTTTAGGCTCCTATATAAATTTTCATTTATTTTGGTCCTGGAATAGGGTTATAGTCTTTGTCTGCAATGTCTCTTTTTTGCTCCAGAGAGTTAGTCTAACCCAAAAATCAATCATTCTACCGTCACCTCTGCTTGGCCGGGTCTTTTTCCGCTTTTCACCCGACATGCCGGGGCAGAATTGCACTCCCTACTCTGCCCAGAGCCAGGAGAAAAGGTCTGGTGTATTTCACAAAGTCAGAAATGACTAAAATTACAGCGCCCTCCATTGGGAACCCTTCTCCCTTAAGAGGGATCCGACCTATCACAGGGTATATATATTTTTTAAAGTACTGAGATCATGGCAGAGCAGGATTTTGTGCAGGAAGTTTTGTTGGCTGAAATTGAAAACAGAATAATCGCATCACTACCTTGTGGATTTCAGTACACTGATCATTTCTCTAATCTAAATTATTATCAATCGGGTTCATTCCACTCCTTGGAGTTCAGTGTCTGAATCCCTAGATCAGATCAACAATGGCAAAACCTCTAGTCTGGGTAAACTAGACATTTCCTCAGCCAGGAAGTACAAAACCTCTTATGCTCCAGTTTCCTCCCCCCAAAAACCGACATCTGGAGAAGCCAGGCAATGCAAACTAATCATTTTAATAGGCACCCAAGGGCTTGTCTGCCGAAACTATAAAGCACGGCCTTGTAGGCGCTGCTTCTTGATTGCCCCGGGTATTTGAAGATGCTGTTAGGTTAGGAATATTCCATCCGGGTCGGGAGAAGAGGAGAAAAGCACCGGAAGGCCTGGAAAGGAAAAGGGTGGAGCTGGATGGAGAATCTGCCATTTTCCAGACTCCAAAAGCTGTTCCAAGGAAAACAAAAGCCTGGTTTTTTGGCAGGGGAGGAAGGAAAATGGGGGGAGGGGGTCTTATTTTCCAACCCTCTTCCACCTTCTCTTCCAGAAAGCAGTTCGCGAGGGTGTCGTAATCCGGCCAGTTTTTAATAAGTGCCAGAACGAGGTCGTACCCTGCTCCTCAAAAAAAAAGATGCTCCTAAGAAGCTGCGCCATGGTACTACCCTCCCCCATTTTTTATGAGACCAAAACTGCTGTCGATTATACGACGTTCAATTTTGGCAACTTTCTCATTATATGGTGATGAGAGGGATCACCTGTTAAAGTGACCTTCCAAACAGGAACATGCCCCGAAGGACACTGAAAATCCGTCTCGTTTATTAAAAGCCAAGTCTCCGGTGCTTTGTTTTCCGAGTTGTGACACCTCCCCTATGAAAACACCTTGGGGGTACAGATGCTGTCACATCTGCATCCATGAAGCTGGTAATCTTTTCTAGGTTCCAAACATTTTCTCCACCTGCATAAAATGTTCCTCATTTTGTCATACTTCCCTGGGGATGTGTATCGACAAGAGAAGGGTTCACTTACACGGCTCGTCAAGCTCCAGTTCTCGATGGCAAGATTGATTAAGCATGGCTGTTGTCGGAACACCGCCGATTCTGAAAGTAGGGTGCGCAATACACCTTAATTTGTATTCCGGAATATTCAGCCAAGATCCACGATTGGATAAACTTATTTTTCAGCCTCCAAAGTGGCCCGTTTACATGAGGCCGTTACTAGCAATGCGCGGCCGCCAATCAGCTCACTGGTGCTCACTGGTGGCCCGCCAGTGAGCATCGAGATCGTCCGCATGCTGATTGGCGGCCGCGTAGGCTGGTGTAAAGTTGAAACAAGTGCTATTTTCTCTCAAATTACATTTTTTTTTGACAAATATTTGATTCATGGGATTCAAAATGGAGTGTGTCCTCCTTAACGACATGTGTTCAAGGTGAAGGAAAAATTGACGTCACAGTTACGTACTAGGTCTATATATGCGGCCGCCCCCATGTTTGCATTGTACTAAAGAAATAAACTTTGCATTTCATCCAGTGAAGGACAGGGTGACTTATTCACGCCTTGATTAAAATCCGTGTTGGTTTTGGAATTTACCCTTGTGTGATCTCTGTAACACTACCCTAGTAATGTGATCATGCAATTAATTCACCTTCCCGATTGGACCAACACCACCCCCCAGATTTCTCCACCTTTTGCTAGAATTTGATTTTTTTAAACCAACAAACCAATCGAAATCTTCCACTCCCGGACACCACCTGGCCTTCAACCATTTCATTCCCACACCTCTGACGTCACCAGACCACTTCCATTGGGAAAGGATTCACTCCTACAGCATCCTTCCATTCAGATTTTCACTAGCTGTGTTTGCTTTATGCTCCAGCGTGTCTACATCGGACTTTAAATCTCTTATCACTCTTAGTATTGTAAAAGCATTATGAAGAACACACTCTACTGGAGCTGGAAACTGCCTCCTTTCAGCATTTTAAAGGCTATAATGCAGCCTCTTAGTGGATATACTATTGCTCCATTTAAACCGATTCAATCATGGTAACGTCTCGGTTTGTTGAGTGAAAGGTCCCAGGTTCGATCCCCGCCTGGGAGTTCCCTTTCACCTGCGTCGGGAGTGTCTCTGACTCGCACCTTGGAGGTGTCTGGCAACCTGCCTCCTGGGGAACAGCACATGACCCCTTTCCAGACATTGCACTTGCACCCATATTCCCTCTCCATAAATCCCTATTTACCCTATGTCCTGCACCGGAGTTCGAAGAAAAATGGAAAATAGAAATATGGTGGTATTCCACCCCCCAACATTGATACTGGTCTCATGGGGTACAACTTTAAAAAAAGCATCTTCCACCTCATTCGTTATCATCTCCCCAATAAGCAGAATAAATATCTTCCTCAATACGGTATATGAATGCTATGGGCTGTTTACTGAAAGACTGGAGCGGAAATTTGGGAGTTACCATGTCAATGTAATCCTATAACCAGTTCTGAAAAGAATTTAAATGAGTTTTCACAGTACTTCCTCTGCGATGTTGTAGTAGAAAGCCCATCTTGGAACGTGGAGCTTGAGAACGTCAGACAGCGATGTGCAAATTATTCGGCAGCACAGAACCTACCAGTAGCAAGTTCCTTTCTTCTCAGCAGTGTAACACAGCCATTCCACAACTATACGGTGTATTTGTAAAACAAATTCTGACTTTCAGGCTTTTTTTTCTTCCTGCAAAAACCTACTCCCCCCCCCCCCCAAAGCGAATAATTTAGGATGTAATTTCAGAGCTTAGGACTTACTAGTAATTTAGATGAAAATGCCTAATAATTAATAAATATATTCTTTAGCCAGGCATTTTTTCGAGGAAATCTTTTCTCCCCATGAATAGTCTATAACTCTATATCTTGGATAAAGAATATGGGCCGAGATATTTCAGCTTCCACAATCCCTTGAAATTATAATATTGTTCCTGCTTGTAAAACAAATATGGCGGCTAAGCAAAGACCAAAAACAATAAAATCAAAATGATGGTCGCTTTAAGGGATTATTTTTATTCGTATTCTCGTTTTACGGGGAAGGGGTTAGACGTGAGTAGCCACAACTTTTATATGGACAGCAGCAGCTATGACATTATTTTGGCTGACAGACATTTTTGTGACATCTCTCTGCCACCTACACGATGAATCCAGATCAATGATAAAGTTTACGAACATTTCAGAGTAATGATCGATGCCAATTTCCATGCTAATCCCAAGGATGCTGACTTAGCTCAGACGTTGAAAAATGAGTTGCAGGCATACGAAAAGTTCTGTAAGTTATATTGATTCAGCCTCTGTAGACCTACAGGCTATATAACTTAATACCTTACGGAAATATTGCTTATTTCGATTAAATATTATTTAAAGCAGAATACAGTATGTAGGCTGCAGTCGTTAATTTTAAATCTGTGATTAACTCATTATACGGTGTCTTTAGGAACCTTTCCCGATTATCCGGCGACACCCGTGCAACCCTTAATATATAATCGGGAGTACAGTGTATCAGGCTTCAATCGTAATATATGATTCTGATACATAATTTCCGGTCCCCACTTCCTGCCAGCTTGTCTCAAACCATCCTCATTACTCATATCCGTTACAAGTAACTACCATGAAGAGTGACGAGTGGATTGGCTTTGACCCCACGTTATTATTTTGATTGGAGATTGTTTCTAATACACTGCTATTTGACGACGAAGTTCACTTTTTCCTGCCTTCACTTTGAGTTATGCAAATCCTGATTTTAAAGTTGTGAATTTACATCTTTACTGTATCTGAAATGGCCGTAAGAAACAGCAATAATAATTTTTATTTTAATGTGTGTCCCTCGTAGACCACTCCCCATTTTTAAGTGGTATAGAGAGGCATTTAATGAAATGGATGCGGACGAATTTATGGTTGCGCATTGCAATACCTCATTTGAAGCAATATCACGCGGGAAACTGCTATAGCGTGCAATCATCGACTTCATTACATGTCTAATTGGAGTACGAATATCATGCACCACAGTGCAAAAAAAAAATATGAAATGACCTGATTGTTGTTGTTTTTTTGTTCTGTGCAGAGGAGTGACCCAATATACATGAACTTTCATATAATGATGGCAAACGGCTTTACAAGTGCTTTAAATACCAAATACCAAATATCATTACAGAACGTTGTGTAGTGGCTAAAGTCACAGCCCTATACCTTTGAAGTGCCGAGTTCGATCCCCGGGTCAGATTATTTTGTGGAAAGAATTTCAATAGGTTCGCTCCGTGTTCGCTTGGATTTTCTCGGGCTCTTCCGTTTTCTCCCACAGTCCTGTCTTTTCTCGTCTCACACTTCCCTAGCTGCCCATATAGATGGCAGATAGTTGCTTTGGCTCTCCCAAGCAACCAAAATCATGTGAGATGCTCTTCTCTTCCACCGACCAACACAATTTTATATCAACTGATTTGTCGAGGCTCTGCAAAATGAATTTAGGGGCAGTTCAAAGTCTGCACCACTTTTGACATTAGTGCAAGCACTCTCTCATCTAAGGCCAAGGGTAAGCTACAAGTATTGCATGCCACCAAATGCTTACAGAAGGGCATAATAACCAGAAGTATTAGAGTGATAAATCACTGTCAAGGATATTTTATAATTCCTTTATGAACATTGCATGAGAAGACATCCTCCACACGTAAAATGCCCCTTGGTATTCTCTCCCTGTCAAATACTGTGTATGTTTTCAGTAAGCTTATGTAGAATTTTTGTCATGCGTCTTAGCAAATAAGCTATGCATATTGGCATCTTGTTCTGCTGCCCCTGCCTTTCCTCTGCCCATTTTGCATATATCTTACAGGTAAAAAAAAAAAGTGTGCTACGGTCCGTTAAACGAAAGAACGATCTGACGTCACCTTCAGCCCCGTCTTTCCCTCCTCTCACATCCCCGAATCGCTCTGCGAGCATACTACTGCGCATGCTCAGAAAATACGGCTGGGGTGACGTCAGACCGCTCTTTCATTTAACGGACTTTAGGTCAATTGGATAAATGTTACTCCATAAAATACGTACGTGGTGTTTCAATTTAAATGTCCTTAGTTTTTACACTAACCTGCTTATTTTAAAGGGACACTCCCCTCAAAAAACAAGTTTGGCTCTAAAAATCGGGCAAAAAATCCTGAATCTGAAGATGCAATCGGCTTTTCGCTACGCGGAACGGTAATCCCAGGTCGAGGGGTCAAAGTCGGGAAATTCAAATAGTGCGCTAGAAGCTGGCCGTCCGCCAGCGACGCCCTCGGGACCTTGGGAACTGGAGGGCTGCTCCCGCCTGACCGCGCACTTAGGCCCATCCCAGAGCGGTGCAGCCCTCCAGTTCCTCAGTTCCCCGCGTGGCGGCGCCGCTCATTAGCAGACGACACACTTTGACACTCGCCCTGGGATTATCGTTCCGCGTAGCGAAAAACGAATTGCACCGTCGGATTCAGGATTTTTTGATCTATTTTTAGAGCTAAACTTGTTTTTTGAGTGGAGTGTCCCTTTAAGCAGTTACTTTTATGGGTTTTAAAAATCATTTTGTGAACAACACATTGTTGGCAATTATTATTTATAGCGAAAAATACGTTAAACTGGTATTTATTGGTCATCGCAAAGAAGAAGGGCTTGTGTTGCACATTCAGCATCAACGCCCACTTACTAACGGTGGGATTGCGTCGCACTCGCAGGAATCCGTGTCGCGGCACATCGGCGAAAAAAAATGTTAATTTCATTTTACAAGCAAACTTTTGGGCACTTGAGTGTCATCACTCCCCTGGTCGGAGCACATGGGAATGCATATTGTGATCCTGCAGGCTGAAAATTGTGAATGATGAAAGCAGATAAGTTAATTAGCGGCCAAGCTACGGCTATTGCATTTGAGGTGGCTGCTATCAGGTATAGGCTACTACTAGAGCTTGTATGTTTTCTGAGGGGAAACTCCCTTTGTGAGCACAAACAAAAACCACAGGGAGAAGCAAACATGCGGTAAATTTTTCGGATCATATTCTCTCTCTCTCCGCACAGGAAACACTCCCTGAGGCCATTAAAGTAGGGCTCAGAACCGAATATAATCCGTTAATGCCTTTGATAACCTCTTAAAGAAACTGTTATAAAATAATTGGCGAAAATGCATGCTTTACGCAACATAATCCCTTTTTGTGCGGATAGAGTAAAGAGATCATTGCAATTTCACGTGTGCTTACACGCACTTGTAATTATTCTGTCCTGAATTATTTCCAAACTAGGCACCAACTTGCCAAAATTAGGCAAAAAATTAGGCAAAAGTGCGAAAGTGGAGAGTGGGAGAGAGAGAGAGAGAGACCCGCACCAGGCAGCATCATCGAAGCGACATCCGACGGTGAAGTGCAGAATAAGCGAGTCACCACCCAGGAGGTGGCGCCCGGAACGGCAGAATTGGGAATTCCGTGGAGCAGCCGTTATCGGCCTTTTTTTGCGTGTTTTGAGTCCCTCGGCACCGTTTACAAAAAACAAAAGTGGTTTGCAAATATAGAAATCACGGGCAGAATTTTGACACCACTCGCAAAGCTGTAACCCGTACGGTGCGGAAGGAGTTTCCGTGACAATCGGGTATTAACTATATACAGTAGATAATGATATGATAACAAGACCAAACATTTAATAATAATTAAAAGATAATAGTGGGCCCTCAATTACATGAAAACCTGTGCCTAGCACATATTAACTATTTTCTAGGACACATAACCTACATGACAAAACTGTTATTAAAATTTTTAAATGCGATCATATAAAACTGTGCAAATTTAACCCGGGGAAAAGCTTGGGCTGAAACTCACTTGTAAAAATGTGTGAGGTATGTGACTACCTGAGTTCTTGAGTGTTAAAGCTGCAATAAAATTGTGCCCTCATTCCCCATGAGAGTGGCTCGTTTTCCTCAATGAGTGGGGTAAAATGGTCTTTGTGCAGAGCTTCGCTTCTTTTTCCCTCCACTTTAATTTTCAGGATGATATATGATGTTTCAGTGAAGGAAAAGTGCAGCAAACACGGCGAATGTTTTATATCTGCAAAACTAATATTGATTTCTAATAATTCTTTCACTAGGTTAAAATTTTTTACTGATAATTTCCAACCATTTAACTATACATGTTGTTCCAAGTTCTTGGGTAGTTATTTGATATCACTGATATCGCCCGGTTATTTTTTGTAGCTTGCCCAGCCACCTGGATCGGGGCACAAAAAGCTATAAAAATAACCGCTTTGAGCAAAATTTCCTATAGCTATAAAGTTCTATTTATAAAAGGCCCCAGTAACTTGGAATACCCTGTATAAAATTAAAAATGGATACTTAAAAGTTGATGAATTTATTCTGAAGGCTTGTTTCGTTACATTTATGTTACGCACAACACGACGCCTTTTCGTCAAGTAGGCCTACTGTAGTTTCTTACTTTCCCTAATTGGAAACACCAGTTGTGTATTATGCCCAAAAGCATACCAGGCATTCATCAGGCTACATATTCATTACCAACTCGACTGCACTGTCTTTCACTAAGCAGCTCACCTGCAGCTGTCGAGATTTCACTGTAGTCATTTCATAAAGCAAAGACATACCACAGTACAGTTGCTTAGTTACTGATGCACGACTAGGGAGTGTCTGTTGATGAGTAATGTGATGTTACTGCCCCCTTTAAAAATTGTCTCTTGAATATATTTATGCCAGAACTGACGTGGTGTCTTATAATACAGTGGGTAGTCCAACTCTGGCAGAGCTTCTTGTTACACTGAATTTCCGAGAAGAAAGGTCCTGTGCTTAAACCTTGTATACACCAGTGGGCATGTTTGGAGAGGGCAATTAATTTTGCGTCCAGAGACTGTCGTAGGCCCTACTTTTTTGGTACACAAAGTATAGGCCTACTACTGCTAATGAGAGTAGGAAAATAACCTAGGGACAGTTTCTCCATCTGTTGCGGCAGCTTCCGGACAAGATAATGCTCTAGAATTTGTAATGCACTGTACACACACAGTGAGACTAATTTTCCGGAGAAACTGGCAAGTAGAACTCTAGAAAACTAATGAAATTGCGGCCAGAATTACTTCATTCGGGTGCGAAGGAGAAACTTTCGTGTCAAAATATTTCGAAAAAGACCCCCTCCCAACATCCCAAGCATGGCGGACATTTTAGTAGAAATTCGTGCCCCCCTCTATACCACCTCTGGCCAACTTTTTTTTTTACGCCATCTATATGGAAGTGACCCCTAAAAGCCCAGGAAAATGGCTACTCTTCCAGCAACATCAAGGGGGACTTGGCATGCATTTAAACGAGGATAGTGGTTATCTGGACCACTGCAGCAGTCTGACGTTGTGATTTTTTTTTTCTGTGCATGTGTGTGCCCCCCCCCCCCCTCCCCCGCCTTCTCTGGCTCTGTATTTATCTTTCATGCGGGACTCTAATTCCTCTGCCAAAATCTCCCAAAGTGCCTCTTGCACACTGGCCAAAATGGACATCATAAAAAACTGCGGACTTCCCATTGTCATATTATTTTTTAGCCCCCCCGACTGCTTATAGCCCAGCCATATATTAATTTTCTGACCGCATATCTGCCGTACCAAGCAGAAACACCCTATCAAACCTACAAGTAGGAAGGGTGAAAATCGCGTGCATGTACGGCACTCACCCCCCTTGACTCAGATGGGGGATTAGTGCAGTGCATACATGCGACCTTCACCCTTACTAGTTTTGGAGATAGGGTGTTTCTCCTTGGGACGGCAGTGCATATGTAGTGGGTGCATAGGTGGTGCATAGGTGGTGACTGCATAGGTGGTGCATAGGTGGTGACTGCATAGGTGGTGCATAGGTGGTGCATAGGTGGTGCATAGGTGGTGATATCCAGTGAGGTATAGTCCTAACATCACAGATCTGGGTATTAATGCGGTCGATCAGAAGTTTCTGTCGACTCTTCACATCTGCAGTCGCCAGTTGAAGTTTCGGAAACGGCATAATATATCCAAGACCCGGTCTGACTTGGGGGTCACGTGGACTCTAGGAAAAAAAAAGTAAGAGGAGGGGAGCCCAGAAACTGAGAAGTGAGAAGGCTGTTTACTATTCATGACGCTGCAGTCGGTCGCCGCAACACCCTGCAACTTACTACCCTAGGAAAACTGGATGGGGAGGAAGGGGGGGTGTCAGGAGGAAGTCGCTTTGCAAATGTCAAAAGCCTGTGAATACCAAAACCACTCTGGAGCTACAAAGTCTTGGGGAGAAATTGGTGAGGTTCAGACTTTCGGAGGCGAGAGTTGACTTTTCCGGAGCATTGGAAATTTTCGGGGGTCATGTGACGTCCAAACTCAGTTTTTGAGAGCAATAGTTTTTGATCAAGTGCAACGGAACGTGATGAGCTCAGGTCCAAACTGCTACCTTAGTGCTCATTCAAGGCATGTCGTCAATGGGGACAATCAAAAATTTTCGATAAAATCCATATTTCTTTACTACGAGTAACTGTGTAACAATGCAATTTAGAAGTAACTTAGGTGTAACATCGGAGTTCTGCTAAGTGTTTTTTGCCATCCCCCCTTTTTTTTGGAACGGACACGAGAACGAAATGGGACATTTCGCTCCTCTTAATGGTCTCTGCTTTCACATTGGCGGAAGTAAAATTGCACAATGGAGGCCTACCCTTTGTTGGTAACTGGATTCAAATGAGGTCTACTTCATCTCCCCACTCCCGTTGAGTAATATTGTAATTCTTGTTTCCTCCCGCTGTACATGGACACTCCCCTAACAATTAAGCAGTTTAATTTTAGTAACCACGTTGGATGCGCTAGTTTCAACAGCGCAAAAATACCTCCCGTTAAAACTCTGCCAACATATCACAAATGGTGTTTGTATCCTCAAGGCGGCCATATTTTATTAAGTAGGATTAGTTTAACTGGAGTTTGAGACCGGTCGAAGTAGTTAGCAACTTTGGGGTGGTGTCTACGCTGCTTATTATCAAGAGGAAACAGAATACGAGAGTTTGCTCTCCGGATTTTCGCATTAACTGCTGCAATGTACAGTAAGCCGTTGTATCACTTTATATTTGAACAAGGTCCGCGCTCTTTTGTAGGGACTTGCTGCCTGGGTGTGGGATGACAAGTTACGAGGGGTATTTCATTTTGCTTCCGAGCAAATTATCCGGAGCGAGAAAAAAAAAAAAACGTGCTCACTTGATTTTTACTCCCCACGCTTTTATTAGGAGCTTACGTTACAATTCGCTCATTAAGAAACACGAGATATGGATTATTCATCGCGAAAAGCCCATGTAATTTGACCTGAACTTATAATTATAATATCAATGGGGCCAATCATGAAGTGTACATTTTGTGCATATTTGAGCAGGGAATTAGTGGCGACATAATGATTATCTCAGGCTTTGCATTTGCTATTCTGAGTAGCAACTTGTAAAGTGAAATGTTAAGAATTAGCTAATATACTGCTCTACCGTGTAATATCTCCATGGATATGTGTCTCATAAAGAACGAATGATTTCACCATAATACTGTAGGTAACCCAAGTGCGTCAGAGAAGTAAACATATCTGCTACATGCTATAGGTAAGGTGGTTGCTTACTGTATCCGAGACATGTAGAAATGTAGACGTTTTCATCGGGATAGAGTGACAAAAGAGGTCGTGTCGCTCCATAAATCCCAGGCCCAGGGGCTCCTTTGTACATTAAAATCCTCTTAGCGGAGGCCAAACTTTTCATCGGGTTCTTTCTTGTGTGAGGTCGGCTCGAGCGAGCGAGAGCGCATCAAAAGTGCACCACCCGACCTTGCTTTTCCCCCGCAAAAAGAAAGAATGGTACCACCTGGTAAGCCTGTTAGTTATCGGCCTTCCCAAGTGAATTCATCTCGACATTCCTCTTCTGCAACGCAACTCAAAAGCGGAGGCATTTCATTTCAATATCGGAATATTACGATCTTATATTCAGATAGCAGTGGCATTATTTTATTGCTTGGCAGCCATCCCAGTCTTAACCAGTCAACGGATCCTCGGTATGCCTATTTCCAAGACGTTGTTTTATCATTCTCAATAATATTTCACCTAATACTGTCAACTATGTTTGTTTGCATGTTCGTTGGAAGTTATCTCTCTCCCCACTGGGTGCGCCACCTCTCTGACTACATCCCTGCTTAGCCCCCCTCCTGACACACCTTCCACCACCTTCCGCTAGAGGTGCTCCACACGCTGCCAGGTGGCGCTGCTGTACAGTTACTGCTCGCTACGGGTACCCTTACCGCGCGCACCGAAGGTGCACCCACCATAAACCCTGTGCATTAACAGGTTTGTTACGCTAAATAGCACTAAAGCTGCATTTACATGTGAGCGATTTGACGAGCGAAGTCTTCGCCGATGCTTAGTAACCCAAGTAACCAATATTGCTTGAGACGAAAATTGATTGTTAGTTTCAGCCTCGGCGAAGATTTCGCTCCGATTCGCTCGTCAAATCGCTCATGTAAATGCACCTTTCTAATTGCAATAAGGGCTGTATGAACAGCATTCTTGTAGAAATCTTGTAATATTGCAGTAACATTCGTTAACTTTGCGTTTACTGCAGCCCATTAGTACAGATTGTTATGTACACTGGCGTTGTGCCCAGGCACCCCTTTTGTGCCAGTGCTGTACTTATTCGTGCCAATAAGGCATGCACTGGCATGTCCATCTACTATACAGTTTGGATAGAGATCTGAGTAAGGGACCAATAATGGCCGTATCCTCACCAAGCCTGTCTGCTGATCTATCACCTCCTATACATTTGCCTTCTGCAGCCCCTTTCAGAGCCTCGACTCGGACACTTTTTATATAGTAGGCCTACTATACTACTATGCTAAGTCTAAATGCATAACTCTACTCGACCTTTATTTGACATGCCCACATGAAGATTTGCTCGTAAATTATGAAAACGAAGGTACTACGACAACTACATAGTAGGTTTTCACCAATATCTATAACTTAGTGATTTTGGTGACAGTTTTGGATTCCAGCCAGTGCAGTGTATAAAAGTACCTCTGCAATATATTCTGAACATAACTATATTTCCCAACAGTTAAAGACCATGGGGAAATATGTTTCATAGAAAGCTATATTAAGTTATTTGATGTGTAGTCCTCTTTTTTTTGGAACCTTGAACTTGGAGTATTCAATTCCTTGTGTGGGGGGTATTTCATGCTAGAAGGCTTGCCATATAGAATTTAACACTATGCACGGTGATGTTGGACAGAAACGAGGGATTTGAAATGAGGAAACACTGTACTGGGGATAATGCGCCATCTGGGCGACACTAGGGTTTTGGCTTTCATGTCAAATGGGCCAGCCGGAAGCGGAGGAATCGTTTTGTGGTCCAGTGGATTTTCATCGTAAGTGTGCTCTAGGGTTGACCCATTCGACAGAATGTCTGGTGACAATGGCTGTTCTAATCCGTAAAAGTAGTTGGCACTGCACATGCTTGCCTCGTTTCCAGCCAAAATAACGCACGCCTTGGGCTGGTATAGTCCTCCACTGTTATTTTCGAAACGCCGATTGCTGTGACTGAAACAAAGCCTCCGAATGCTTTCGTAAGCGTTAAAAGAGGAGCATTCTTCGTTATTTCACTCATGAGGATTTCCGAGAGGTCCGTTTTGTAAAACAAAAAATGCGGGAGATTTTGCCCCAAATATTACCTATGGAGGATGAAAATGTTTAGGGCCTTTTCTAGTAGGCCTACTCAGTTGGATAAAACTTCATATAACATCCCAACTGAATTATTTGCACCAGATTTAGAATATTATTTTCATCATCACCGTTATGACATTCCTAAATACATATGCTTAGATAATTTTATATGTCAAAGATATGTATAGACTATTTTGATATGCCGATGCACTTGGACATTTCCACGGATTCGGGAATTTGTTACTTAGATCAAAATTCCGAGGGATAAATCACAAATTAAATAAGTGATCATATTTCAAAGAATTTTTTCTACGAATCCCACGAGTGAGTGATTAGTAGATTACCACTGCGCCACATCCTCGGTATATACAGTAAACACGAGTTTCCTTTTAGCTTATTAGTTGTTGAGGTTGAAGCATGTTCCTTTTTGAGATTATTGGAGTTAGTTGTGTTAGTTATTGATACAAAAAAGAACTTTGAGGTCAAATTGTTTTGTGATCAGCTGCAAATTGTATAGGAGATTCGAAGTTATCACACGCGCTTGTGATAAGTGTAAGAGCACTTAGAGTTTGACTTGGGCTGCAGTGATCAGTTACTCAGCAGTGTAATTTAGAGAGCTTTCCTTTTTTAAGAAGAAACGTATATCTTGCAAACCATATTCCTGAATGTGACAAACATGAGAAAGTTCTTTGACGTCAAAAGTTGCATTACGATCGCGACTCTCTTTTGATTCCCCATCTGTTATTTATGGATGCTGAGAGGGAACTTGGGTTTCGGAAGCAGTAAAATGCCCCCTTCCAAAAAAAAAAAGTATGGAGAAAAAGTTGTAACCCAACTCGGCGATCTATGGTGAAGTCCCGAAAGAATTTCAAAGTCGTCTGCAAGGGAGAGAGAGAAAACGAAAGCCAGTGTTATCTGAGAGGGCTCTCTGGGGAAATCATTAGCGAATCTCATTGGCATGACTCGAGGAATTGATTCGAAAAAGGGAAAGGAGAATGCCTGCGAGTTTCATCGCCGGGACCCACTTTGCCATCAGGCATCTTAAATTAGCTACTACAAATAGTACCGGTTAAAATACAGATCCATATCGGCGCATTGCCTGCCTCAAAACATTCAAATTTGCCCACCTACGCTACTAACCTCAGACACAAACGTGCACGGGCACGCTCGATAACGGTCATCCGGCTACCCCTAGCCACCCCCAGCCCAAACGGTCTCCAACGGCCGAAATTGTACGAGTGCGAAATTACGCTCTGATATTATCCAGATAGTAATGAGCAATGCATTGAATGGCGAGACAAAAAGGAAGGGAATTAATTAGTCTAGGATTTCTTTAGGATGGCCAGAATAGAACCGGTTGCATCAAAAGGAGCAGCCAGATGACTTAATTCTGCGCTTAAGGCGCTCTGATTGAGTTGGGATTGTGCGAATTCTGGCGACATCCGTAGAGAAGCTGGATCGACGGTGATTTACATGAGACTATTCTGCCAGATCTAGACTACCATACAGTGTGCAGCAACAAGCCTCCGGAGCAGACAGGTTCTACCCGTAGAACAACGAGATAATCCAGGAATGATTCGGTTGCCATGACTACCGCCCATCTCCAAATTGACTTTTGGAAGCTGCTCTCACTATTTTAAATATTCATATCCTCCCACTCTCGTTGCGCTTGTTGTATAATATTTTCAAAGTGGCAGATAATGCTCAGGGTGTATAATCCAAGCCTTTTAGACAAGCAGGACCCCGTAATTGGCGGCAGTATAGTTCGTGTTCCACCTCGCTTTTTGGTTCCATACACCAGCATAATTGCATATGTGCAGGTGTCATAATACAGCACAGCGTCGAGGCAATATGGTCGTAAATTAATAATAATAATTGGGCGGTACACTCCCCCAAGCTGTGGCATATGGCACGGACCCTTTTCGTAACAACCAGGGCAATGCGGCAAGGAACAGGTGACTGGTGGAGGAATGTACTGCCTCACACGACCATTTTGTGAGTTCTCACGGGGTGGGGCAAAACGGAAATTCTAAACCCTCCTTGGAGTCGAACCCAGGACCAGGTTATTAGAATTTATTCAGAGCCAGAAAATTCCCTTTTTAAAAAAATGCTCAATTGTTAAGCTAATAGCCACATCCAATTAAAAGACGCTTTTGTAACGAGAATCATATCGCAATGAACATGTTCCACTCTCTAATGCATGTAATATGGACATCAGTACAAGTGTTACTGTCAGCTAATGAAAGGGTCATGCATACTGCTAAGTTTCTAACGATTCACATACCCTCCACCCACCTCGTGCCAATCCATTTCTAGAAGCACTCTTCTCTTTTTGTGCGTGTGTCGAGGCATTATCGACATGTAATGAAGCAGGGCGGACAGAAAATGATAGTGGAGCTCAGTCAGGCAGGGTGTGTAGGTGGGAGGCCAATAAGTCACACTCTTGCGCTGTGTGCCATGCAAACTCAATCTAACAATGTACATCTGAGTTGGAGCTCACCAGCCGCATCTAGCCTGTGGATTTAGGGTTAATTAGCATCAAAGTCCCTCCGGAGATGCTTGAGACACGCGGGATCTAATTCGTTTTATCCGCAGGCACACACGCATACAGAGGACAATGTCTGCTCATTATAAAATGGTGATTATAGGGGCTTGCGGTTTTAATTTCTGGTATCAAATAGCACACTCTCATTCTGGTCACCTCTAGGAGAAAAAAGGGTGACCAAGTAACAATGTTACCGCTATATTTAGATGTAACTGTTATCGGGCGGGAATGCCACCGCGAATCCCCACCGCCGAGCGCAACGAATCTCTATACGTATAGTGATAACCATCAGAGTAACATGGCTGAGAGTATATATGGGAGAACGTTGCTCATTGGCATTTGCATGGCATGTTCGGCTGGTTTATAATTCGCTAATGATAATTTGATCGTGGCGCGTTCAACTCACTCTAAACTAATATTTTCCGCGAGAGTGGAAAGGACGCAGCAGTTATTTGTTATGATTGAGCGATTTTTTGCAATTATTATTCCTAGTTGCAATCAACATCCCTGACAGTAGATGCCACTGTGTAAACCGCAGCACTCTCTGTCATGACAGCAGTAACTTAGAGTAATTGCAGATGTGATGAAGATGGGTAATGCAAAAATAACTCGGGAAGTCATGGTGATGAGTCGCCTCATTTCTACCATAGGAGACGGCTTATTAAGGGACTCGCAAATTGCCAGGGAAGTGATTGAGGTTGTCGCATAGGG
This sequence comes from Catajapyx aquilonaris, assembly GCA_000934665.2. Classification (NCBI taxonomy): domain Eukaryota; kingdom Metazoa; phylum Arthropoda; class Diplura; order Dicellurata; family Japygidae; genus Catajapyx; species Catajapyx aquilonaris. The sequence continues at coordinate 24,755 of JYFJ02004343.1, forward strand.
CGCGTTCTACGTAAAATAGTGTCGCATGATGTGTGAGAGATTACACAATTGACGAAGTGGAAATTTTTTTTCTACATAATTCCGTGCATAATTTTCAACGAGTTAGAACTTTGACAAAATAATTGGATTTTCCCGTTATGAAATTTTCAAGTACTACCAGTAATGCGTAATTATATCAGCATATGACGCACTCTGCACACTTGATTTGCTACAGCCCCGGAATGCAAGGCCGAATAATATTAGTCGAAATTCCTAGCGCACTAGTTGATTGTAATCATTACGTATTATTGCGGGTGGTATTATTATGTCGCCACTTTCCACATGGAAATTAGGCTTCCCCTTTTTGGAGTATTCTGTTTCAACCCCTCTGCCCAATTAAAACCCCTGCAAGTTTCCGACGACACTGGCTAATTTCGAGTTGGTGCACGCCTACTAATTATGCGCGGTTAAATGTGAATAATACTTCACATACGAGGAGAAAAGTTGTGTTATTCGCAACACTTCGTTACATTTTGCACTATAGTACAATGTACATGAATTCTGCCTGGAGCACTCCAGTTATGGCCTCATTGTACTATAGCATATATAGACAGGGTGTAATTAGGATCAACGTTCTACATGTATGTGTGTATGTGTATAGAAGTTTTTTTTTAATGAGTAGTATTTTGGCTTTGCCTGTATTATTTGCATCGTGTGTCTCAATTGTCGACTTATTTGTCTCGATCAAGTCCGGAAGCTGCGATCAGCCCCGGCGTCCAGCTCGTATCAGGAAAATCTATAATGCGCGTTGAAATGTGATTGGGTACAGTTGTACAGGGCAGTAATTGCATCTTGAAAAGAGAGGCGCCCCGTGGGAAATCATGACCCACGTTAAATGTTTCAGGTCCGGGAAGTCAAAAACGGTTTTATATTCTACAGAGGAGAAGGGGGTGGGGGGTGGGGAAAGAAACAAAAGCAGCTTGACCCCCCCGATAGCCACCCTAAATCAATGGAATGTTGTGTTCCCTTGTTTTTATCTCGTGACGACATTGCATGTAAGATGGACCACAATTGCCTCCTCATGCGGACAAAAAAAAGTTCAATTTCAATAATTTTTTCCCCTTTCCATTAAATCCTATCTGCAATATGCTCAGGCCAAGAAGTAGTGACCTTCCTGCTCTCTAGTTTGATCCGGCGCCATGTTCTTTTGACCCTGGCCTCCATTTTGGACACCGGCACGCGTTTGTTCACATGCACCCGCCATTTTTCCCCCCTTGCTTTCCCCTAGTCTTTTATGGGACGAATCAAGGTGCAAAGGGGGTAAAAGTGGGGGGTGTCATAAACGTATTTTTAGTTTGGGGATAATTCCCAGGGACTTTTAGGTGATAGATGGTTATCATCGTTGGCAGTATACTGGCTCGGCAGGCTGTTCATTAGTGGAGGGCTTGCTCGTAGTTAGTACTTCACCACTTACATTTATCTTTTATTACGTGTGCAATGCATGTGATGCCTAAAGGTTTTGTCAATATTTTAATGAATGCCTCAAAGCGCTGGGCTAATTATTACGTGAATTACTTTCAACCTAGATAAGTTTACAATTTCATTCATGACCTCTGACAACATTCAGCAACTGGCAGATTCGCCTTACTTTCTTATTATTTAATTAATTAATTTTTCGAAAAATTAATTAATTAAATAATAACAAAGTAAGGCGAATCTGCCAGTTGCTGAATGTTGTCAGAGGTCATGAATGAAATATTGTGTTATCGGACTATGGGCTAACACTTTGTAATATATTACAAAGGTGTTAGCCCATAGTCCGATAATAATATTACAATAGTGGTGGAATAATTACAAAAGGTCGGTCGTTAAGCGAGCCCCAGATTTTACTACACACAATGAACCTCTGGGAAAAGAACTGGGTTAATTTCTGGTTATATACTCGACGGGTCTATTGAAGCTATTAATGCCCCTTTTCGCAAGTCACGCAAAATATTCGTGCCTCCCTTTTGGCCACTTTTGGGGAGTTTAACTCATGGTTAACTGTCAAGTGTCATGTGTTGCTGTGGGCCATAGGCCGGCATAGGCTGTGCCATGGGAGGGTGGTGGGGTTGTAATCGAGGAGGTGGGAGGAGGGTTGTAGAGGGGTGGATGGGGAGAGGCAAAGGGGGGGCCAGAGGGGGGCCAGAGTCGCAACTCCTACGCAGGCAGGCCCAGGCAGGCACAAGCAGATCCGCCAATGGAAGGGGTTAGGTCGGTTGGGGCGCGTCTAGTCTGAAAAGGCCAAATTTCAAAAGTGTGACAATGTGAAGAGTCCTCAACACCTTGGCTCTAACAATGCCATGAGCCCTCATGGGCTCTGGTTTGCCAATGATGACCCGAGATGTGGGCTTCCTACAGGTCAAGAGGTGCAAGAAGAGACGGGGATTTCTCTCAACAATTAGTGTGCCGGGTGGTGTTACAGTGTTGTGAAAAGTGGTGCAGGGTGCACGTTGTTTTTCGCGGTAAGCCTGGTTGTCTAGGAAAAAGTTGTCATCATGTTTGCTATGACGGAGTATTATGGGGACATGATCACAAGGTGAGTTGAGCTGCCGGCGGGAAAATTACTTTGCGGAACTCCCCGTTTCATGTTGGCGCGTGTACGTAATCAGTCGCGGAAAACTTCTTGGAAATGTGATAGTATGTATGCGGTCGTGGTACTGTCACTGCGTTTAGAATCGCTTATGAGCGTGGTGAAGAGAAATTAAAATCCAATTTGGGAAACGTCCTGGACTAGAAAGCATCGAGCCTGGCCTTTTATAACATTTTCGCAGTTAGGTAGGAATTATGAAGGGGTTTAAAAATATTATCAAAATCAGCAATGTTGTATAACTTTTCAGATTACATGTGGTTAAAATATTCCAATGGTTTTAGGATGTGGCACGAATCACCAAGCAGCACTACAGTATGCATGAAAATTCGTAATATTGAAATAACATACGCCATTTTAAATAATTTATGCAGCCAAAAGTTAATCAGCATTCAACAGAAAGGTGTGCCGACAAAAAATAACATACTGTATAGCTTATAGGCGTATCCTACGCATGGATTTTGTCTGTTCCTGAAATGCGTATAGGAAATTAGATGCGGGTTTCCATGTAAGCAGCCATGGAAACCCGCATCTAATTTTTTAAAAGATTCAGCAACAACAAGGGACCCACGAATAATTTTCCTTCCCTAACATTTTAAATGTCGCATCAAACTTACAGAACCTAACAATATATTTCCCCCGAAATAGACTCCTACGTCGCTAACATTTGAATTGCATTTTTACACCACACTTTGAAGCGGTACTCCGTAGAACAGTAAAGAAAGGCTAGTCGTACGAACCAAGGTCAGTTTTTGGACAACCCCCCACAGGAACAGCTCTCCTTATTTGTTATTACGTCATTTCAAGAAAGATGAGACGCGAAAAGTTTTTAGGGTAGAGAAGCTGTAAAGTGGGATGATTTTGATTCTCGTTCGTCTGCCTGAGTCGAGGAAATATGGCCTACGAGCCTCTACAAGTGCGATCTCTACGACTTGGTCCTATATAAAAAATCGAGCCGAGGAAAAGAGATATCAGGCAGTGGGAATTGGAGCGAATGCGGAAGGAGCAGGGGCAAAGGGCTTCAAAAAAAACAAAAAAAAACGTGTATACGTCGAACCAAAAAGGCGTGAGAAAAATGCCAATCTTGCACCAAAGAGAGCGCCACGGATCCACTCGTAACGGCCATTACCCAACGTTCGTGCAACCACTCCTAATAACTAACTACAGATAAAATTTGGCCGATCTCTGCGGCAGATATGACGCGAATAGATGGGAGCTAATTAAACCTCCTTCCACACACCCCCTTTCCCACCCAACCCCCCCTCCCCTTCTCCAACTGGTTTTCAGATGGCGATAATCTGGGCCGTGTTAGAGCCGCTTGCCAAGCTGGATCGGGTTCAAAACGGCGAAAAGCGATGGTGATATGATTGGGTTCGGTTCTTGTGACGTTGTGTACTCTCGATGGGTGTTTCGGTTGACAGAGTGTGAAAACATGAAGGTGTTTTTGAAACGTATCAATGGGGTCCTAGCCTACATTTTGCGAACCAGTGTAAAAAAATCGTCCTTATTTTTAAATGAATTTTGGTGTTTTTTGTTTGAAGAAATAGATATTAGTTAGCTATGATCGATCTAAGATCATACTAATTATATGGTATCGTATTGCCCTCTGACGTCACTGTTGTCAAAATATCGGTGCAGAGGTAGGAATGCACTCGGGTTGATTTGTTCCTTTGTTTGTTGCCTAACAACGGAATCGAACGGCTGCGAGGCAACGGCCTGCTGACGTCACTGTTGTCAGCTTGGTTATGCAGGAGTGGGAATGCGCTTTTTAGGCCACGCCCCCGTTTTTCCCGCCAATTTGCGAATGACTTTTAAACCCCCGATAATTTATCAAGGAATGACATTTTGGTGCCGAAAAGTGGTGAAATGCATGTTTTTATGTATGCGCTATTCGTGTACAAATTACCCAAATCTCAGGCCAAGGCTATAGGACCCCATTCTGTGTCGGAACGATGTTTTGGTTCAAAAAGTCATCAGCTACTTAGGTCCTGTTTTAGTATCTACTAGCAGGATACCCGGCGTTGCTCAGCAACTGAACAGGGGTTGTTTATACCAAAATGCGGATTATTAGAACAGGGGGCCAATGTCCCAAAGTCCTTTCCGCCTCCTGTGGCCAAGGATGACATCGGAAGTCAATTCCAATGTGCTTAAAACCTTCCCAGTAAAAAACTACCCCTAGTGATACCCCTGGGGCATATGTGGAGGCCTCCGTATGGATCTGATGAGGTCACAAGAAGGGGACAGACAGACAGATATGCGTCGAGAAATATGTATTTGATAAAATATTTTCCGGATTGTTTGCAATATTTTCCAGCACCTATTTTAAATATACAGTTATTTTCATCCAACGGCCTCTAATCCTAAGACCGGTGTTATCTATAGACACCATTAGTCACCAGTACTCTAGCACTTTCTGTAAAGTGAAGTAAAAGCACAGGTTGCGAGCAGATGCCAGGGACAAAGAGCATAATTGATGGTAAAGCATTCTCTTACGAAAACCCCTCTTAATCCTCAGCCTCCACGCAGAAGCATTAAATCAGAAAATTCATGCTGGTAGAATCTGCAATGATGAGATTATGGGAGGTCCTTAATTAGGCTAAGTTTGAAACTAAAATAGCACTTCTTAAAAAAGAAGATTTTTTTTTCCTATGAAAGCGTCAAATTCCTCTGAAGCTCTTCTTGAGTCACGTTCTACAGGAGATTAGACACAGATTCGACTTTTTCATTCGATCCAAAGTGAAACCGGGTGTAATGAGAGACCCAGCCATCGCTTCATTTACTCCATGCAAAAATCTGTCTTCAGCACTCTTCAATCATCATTTTAAGGACACCCCCACTGCTTTTCCGCAATTTCCATTTTTGCATACTGTTGGAGGATAGCAAAAAAGCACAACTTACTGGATGGAAATATTAAAACTTAATCCAGCCTGCTCTTAAGTTACCCCACCCAGCATGGGGGGGGGNAAGAGGAGTGAAAAAAAAGGAGAAGAAGATATGGCTTGAAGTTGGGCAGTTGAGAGGAGGAATTGTAGTTGCGAATGTGGCAATTTGGGTGAGAGTAGGCCTTGGAGAGAAAAAAGAGCTAAGCCACTAAGAAAGTTTCTTCGTAGAATGAAGATTGGGAGGGAGGGGTTTGGAAGGAAAGGGGAGGGGGGGTTGGAATCTAGCGTAAGGCCAGCCTCGCACTTTACGATAGTGTTGGGGGGATACCATATTGTCTGCGCTTTATCACCGAGGCATATTCTGAGCCTCTCTTCCCCAATTACGATTCTTCTCTCGAGGGAGAGTAAATATAGGGAGGCCCTCACTCTTTACCCCCTACTATCCAGCTTGAATCGGAGCCAATCAGTCACTCAGCCTCCTGAGGTATCCAACCAACTTTATTAAGCTACTAGCTGCGGCACCCGGCGTTGCCCGGGAAGAAATGAATGAAGGGAAAACACCTGCTTGTAGCCCCGTCAACTGTCTGTCTTTCTGTCTGTTCGCCCACCAATGCCATCTGTGGTCCTGCTACTCCAACAACCTCTCCCGCCTGTATAACGCCAACCGTCATTTGCTTGCCATCTGTAGTCAACCCCCAGCACCTCCATCCTCTCCCGGCCTAGGGGTGGAGCACAGATGGCAGGCAAATGACGGTTGGCAGGCGGACAGACAGACAGACAGACTCACAAACGGCTTTATTTATATAGAAGACTAGCAGCTACATAGTATTGATGTTTGACGAATTCTCACAGAGCTTTACGTTAGTGGCAAGAAGTGAAGTTGTCACCTGCGAAACACTGTCTTAGTTTCATGAATTTCAGTCTGCAAGAGTGACTTGTTCTAAATCATTTGAGTTCCACTTCTGTCTGCCTATCTGCCTGTCTGTTCAGTACGCCTATTATTAAGTCTGCTTGGACACCCAAAAGACAGCCAACATGGCTCGAAAGACGGGGCTCAGGGTGGTACAAATTTGCTTGAAATTCTGGCCTCGTTTAGTCGGGTCTGATAAAACGGAAATTTGTTATTTACGAGAAAATGTGCGTTAAAGTTATACAAGATGTTCCTATTTAAATGCAGAATCATCTATTTCTATACTTATAAATGTGAAAGTTTGTGCGTATGTTTGTCCGGGATATATAACCCAGTTCCATACCTCTGAGAGTGGTGATTTGGCACACCGATGTCTTATGTGCTACGGATTGAGGGAAACGTCTGAAAACTGCACTTTTTAATGTTTAAATACCCAAAATTTATGGGAGGCATGGTGGTCTGGTGGTAACGCCACTGGCCAGCCAAGCGGGAGGCCGGGGTTCAAATCCCGTCCCCGTCACCTCTGCTTGACCGGGTCTTTTTCCGCTTTTCACCCGACATACCGGGGCAGAATTGCACTCCCTACTCTGCCCAGGCCCAGGAGAAAATGCCTGGTGTTTAAAGAATATCAGAAATGACTACCGCACAGCGCCCTCCCTTATTGGGAAACCCTCCTCTTCCCCCCGAAGAGGGCCTCGGGCCCTATCACGGGATATTGTTTTTTATTAAGTTTGGTGTTTCATCTGCGGCAATATCACGTCACTACATATGGTGCTTCTAGGTTTTACAAACTACTCTCTATCAATCCCCGTGCGAAGAACGGGTCCGCTGCTAATAAGCTATAAATTCATTTAAATTGCAATGAATTTCCCATAGGAACAATTAGAATTGATCATGAATAATAGAGCACAGGTTGTCCACGTCTTTTTGGCCACGATAGTACAATATGCGAACGTGGCTGTGACATTTTCAGAGTAGTTACAGTGAAACGGTGGTGCCTGTTTCAAACTAGTGTCGGGAGTACTCGGGTGGACACCTTTCACCAAAAGTTTCCATCTAAATTCGCCCTGTTTGGCGTCCTCTCTGGCTTGGAGGACAGTTGTCACGGGCAAATAATCAAGTAGGACAGCTGAGCAGACATATGGTGATTTTGGACCCGGTCTCCTAGGTGAGTTCGAAAACTTTTCAATCTACAGTGATGCCCTGATGCTTCCTATCAGGAAGAAGCCGTGCGTGTTTTGTGAACTTCATACCAACGTTTTTTTGTTTTTTTTTTGAAAAACTCAATATTGAAATATTTTGCTGATATTTTGCTTCTCTCCGTGTTTTGATCTTCGTTGGGAAGGTATCGTTACTGATGTGACTCAATCAGTAATCTACTGAACATAAGTGGACTCCTTTTCTGGTCATGCACTCTTAACCATTTACCTACTCTAGAGAGGGTAAGAAAGTGGCCATTTTTTACTTTACATTGTAGGGTAAATATTCTTGGGTAAATTTATTCTAAGGTAAATTTTGCATGTATTACCTTAGAAAATAGAGGGTAAAAAAGAGGCCCTTTTTACCCTCTATTTTCTAAGGTAATACATGCAAAATTTACTTGCTCTGATCTGAAAATATTGGGACACCCCCAAAAAATGGAGTGGTGGGGTTATACACAGGATGTGATAAAAAGTTTCCATTAAGATTAT
>JYFJ02004344.1:0-32791 GCA_000934665.2 Catajapyx aquilonaris
TTTCTTTGCGCCATTGATAAGAGGACACAAAACTGCGTAACATATGTTTTTTTCATAAAATTCTCATTCAGTGACTCTAGCTTCATTTCCACCTTAAGAGGAAGCTTGTTGTTCTGCCCCTCTCCCCCCTCGCCCATGCCCCACCCCATCCCAAGAAAAATTCCCCTTGCAGTACCAGCTTTTAAATAGAAAAATTAGTTATTAAAAACAGGATGTTAATGTATTTTTAGAAATGAATGGCCTAGATTTCCTGTACAGTGGAGGTGTGGGGGAGAATTTTTTATTTTTTTAATTCCATGCAACGTCCTCTATGGAAAACCATTTCTAATGCATGCAAGTGTACAATGTTGAATTCACTGGATTAACTAAAAATGAGTGCACTTGGACAGCATAAGAAGAACACTACGATCAACTATGCTGATACTGTCAATAACCAAGCAAGAGCAACAAAATTCGTGGATCACTAACACGAATTAATAATTTGGGACAAGTTACTGTGGCAGGAAGTAAGACCTGGTAGTAACAATGGGGAAGAAGACATCAGCATTGCAACTAACCAGCTTTCAAATTTGGCTCCACAAAGAATTGATTTTCTCTCCCACCAATGTTACTGACAGGTCATAACTCCTGCTGCAACAACTGTATAAAGCTCCAAACAATGACAGAAACAGACAGAAGTGCAACACAGCAACATCTTGCCTCAGCCTCCCTTTTTGGCTGCTTTCTTGAGCACTGAACTAAAATCAAGAGAAGCAGCCCTACCTTTTGGAGTGAGGCGACCCCTAGTCTTACCCTGGCAGTTCGGGCCACAGAAGAAGCACTAGAACCCACAGAGTTGATGGACTCCTTGGAACCAGATCTCCTGATGAATCCTGATGGTCCACTCAAGGAACCACGAGGTGTGTTACTCACCGAAGCTCCGGAGCCCTTGCGGCTCTGGCAGACAGATTTGGTCACCTTGGCCAGTGGTGCAAACAAACCAAAGTGTTCCTTGCATTCAAAATATCTGGTAAGAAGACAAGTACGCAAGATATTACTGTCTCATTTGCATTGCTTAGCAAATTGTTGCATGCACAGGAAACTCAAAGACATCTCATTTCATGGAAGAACTACTGCCACTCACTCTTACACATGCCAAATATCATATGACAACTGGCATTAGCTCCTGATTCAGGTCAGGAAATCCAAACTGCAATATGTCTTGTAATAAGTTATATCAAGAGCTCTTGGTTATATCCCCAATAATGTTACTCTTAGCATGCACAAATATGATGTCAACTTCGGGTTCCTGCATCTCATGTACTAGTACATTATAAGTGTTCCAATTACTACTCTAATTGCAAACATTGTCATCAAGATTTTTAATAGGTGTACAAGAGGTGGCGAAGACAACACGATCTAGCCGCACATCCTACAAAAATTTACCTCTTTCCAGCAACTGAGCCGTCATTTTTTCCAACAGGTTCATCGAGTTCAACTCCAGCCCAATCTCCTACAGCAAAGGCAGTAATGCCCAAGTACCTCAGGACACCCTTCTTGCTACCTGCGGTGCTGCTAACAATCACCCGGTCCCCAATCTTCAGCTCCGAAACACCAGAGCCTTTTCGGCTTGCTATAATTGAAGCGAACACAGTGCAATTAGATATGCTATACTTAAATCTTTGAAGCAGGAAGGATATTAGTTTGAGAGGATAAGCGTTACCAGGAGTCTTTCGCAAGGTAGAACTTTTGTCAGGATCTGTTGGGGAAGCACTAACACTCATCTCGCGCTTACGGGGCGATGCAGGGGTGCTGCCATTGGTCTGGCTGCCTTCTCCACTACCATGTTCTCCTGGTGTCCGAGGCAGAGGTGCCCTGGTGAGTTTGGTGAGGCGGGAAAATACACCATGTTTTGCAGTGCATTGAAAGTACCGAATGCCACCAACAGAGCCGTCATTCTTACCTGAAGAAATTGCCACAAATTACACTTTATGCAAATTAAGGAATTGTAATTATTACATTACACAGATATAGACTGAAATATTTAGTACTGCATGTCACAAGTGTGAATTAAGATAAATGCATATGTATTCCTACTCTGCATGATGCTAAGCAAGATTCCTACTCTTTAAAGTGATTGCACTTATGTTTCAATTTTTATTACCCAAGGGTTCATCCAAAACAATTCCGGCCCAATCTCCTGGTGCAAACTGCGTCTCTCCAATAAAGGCTATCATGCCTGGCTTTGTTCCTCCAACCCATACTTTATCACCTATTATGAAGCTGTCAGTGTCCTGTGTGAGGATGACACTTGCATCTGCAAATAGTGAAAATCAATTAATTAGTGGTATTTCCCACCAATACATACAACAGGTAATGAAGCATATGGATTATTAGATGCGGTGATGGAAGCTTTCTGCAGTTATCATACAGTATGTATACAGTGGCCAGCACATTAACAGAACTTACCAGAACCCCTCCGAATGCCAGCTTCACTGAGCCTTCGAGCCTGTTCCCACAGTGGGTCTGGAGGACTAAGGCTATCTAAGAGTACAAAAGGCACACAACACATTACAAACATGCAACATGCACATCACAACAACTCAGGAACATACAGTACTAAGTACATAAATCTTGCAACATAATAGAGTTCATGCCATGCTGAGAAAGTGCAGAAAATCAACTAAAATCAAATTTCAAGCACTACTGCTCTACCACAAAGTAAATTCCGAAAAAAAAAAAACAGTAAAGTTCTCAACCATTGTTCTGTACCTGGGTAACTGCATCAGTACAGAAAATTTCATAATGAATTATTCTATTATCTGCACTGCTGATGATGTAAAGTGAGCCAGTGCAGTGAATACAAATCACTAATAAACTATGTAAGTGTTCTTCAGTATTATCCTGACTCATTAGCCACTTCACATAAGTTTACCAGAAGGTCACTGAATCAATACACTGGTAATCTCTTTTTCATAATTATTTTGCATTACATGCGGTAATTGTTTACAGAATGGCCCACCAATGCAGGAAATCTCCAGCAAAATAATTGAGAACCTATTACACAAATTGCTATAAAGGATAGTAGTTCTGAGACGGAAAATTTCATGAATGGCCCAAATTCTGCGTAGTAACAACTTATTTAATTAATTAATTACATTCAGAAGTGGGTCTCCTCCGATCCACACCTGTTACACCCAGTCATCCCAATTTGAATCGCCAATTACGCGCCTATTACCAAACCTTCGACCTTGGACGATAACCACCGCGAAGATACCCCAATATTACGCGGCAAGGTCAAGACCATGCGTAACGCACATGGGAAGGCCACGAAGGTATCCCCATCAAGGCCGCATACATTCCCCACCTACTTATGCCATTTTTTAAAAAAAAAAAAAAAAACTCCCCCTGCCAAGCCTATATCTCCGGAGACATAGACTCATCTCTTTCCCAGGACAATTACCACGTCACCCCCTTTCTCTCCCTCGACATTTGGCCCTGGCCCACATCCCAATTGCCCGAAAAAGGAACAGGCCATGCATCAGCCAAAAGGTGTTTACGGCCCGATTCACCTCACGGCTGTTCCGACCCTGTATTTATGCTAGATGTGGACGTTAGATTTATTTTGAAATGACAAAACAATCCGTATGGCGATGAATTGCAGGCTGTCCCCATCCATTCTTCCTGATCAGTGCAATTACGTCTAATCGACTGTTAATTCCTTTCAAGGCATGGGAGCATGTCAATAAAAAATTGCGACATACCCCCATCAAATCCTTGTAGGGCAACCGTCTGATTCACCATGCTTTAACAAAAATGGGAGTATCGCTGCCTAATTAGTACTTGAGTACTTCCTTCAACCCACATTAGCAGGCCATCTTCCATCGCCTGCCAGGATTCGTCAAGCTGTGTAGCCAGGAAGGTTTGACAGGATAATTCGCGTGTATGCACCAAGTATTTTATTAGTGAACAATTATGTGGTGTGTTAACCTTCCATGAGAATACGGCAACCCTCACCTTTGCGTTTTTCGACATGTGTTTGAGCCAATTCCTCGCTCAGGCGTCTCACGTCCGGATTCATGCCTTCGGATGGTTTCTCGGTGCTGCAATCTACGGGGGACACACAATTGCTACATGCACTATTACTAATGCCAGCTTGCATCAACTATACTAGCCTAGAAGTAAACAATCGTTCAAGGTGCACCACTAAACAGCTGGAGGCCGATAAGATACGATGGTCAAATGGGGATTACTGTTCGTCACGTTCAGATCACATTGCATTTGGTCACGTTGGGTACATGGGGAACCACTAAAAAGACCCATTAAGATCGTGCCGATCATGTCCTCTGGTTGAGATGTGGAGCAACGAACGTAGGGCCAACCTTGCGCAAATCAACAATGTGGCCCAATATTATGCATTCACTCTTGTATAGAACACTATGGCCTACACAGTACCTGGACGTGACTTATGTTATTGAAAAAACGACAATACTGCCAGGCGTGGCATTGTGGTAATTAACTGAAGTGCCTTCAGGCATTCGCACGAATATTACGGTAGCTAGCATTAATGTAATTTTAAAAGTGCAATAAATCAGTCAAGAGGTTATGAGACCTCAGTCTCGGTTAATCTCAACCTGGCAATCCACTTTCTCCACGTAATAACGTCACAAGGTCGTGGAAACATGCACGTGAAAGGCCATCAAATCCTTCTGGATTTGTCATGCCAAAAGAAGCAACCGTCCTGTCAGCATGTCTCCAAACAAAAAAAACTGAACAATGCAAGATTGGTGTCTCTTGATAAGCCCTTGAGTATGTTAATCCAACTAACAACTTCCATCATAAACAATCAAGGTCCATAACTAGTGTCCGGCACCCCCAGAAATTCGGCCTTTGACAGCTGAATGAAGCTCTACCAGGCCATACAGTTGATAAGACCCTCAAGGTCCAACCCTTAACAGCTATAAACTTATATTGTTAAGTACCACCAAAAGGGTTGTGCTTGAGTCACACCATCAAGGTCCCCTATCTCACGACATTGGCCACAAAATGTTCCTCAACCTCGATCCGACTTCTTTACGACAAAATCCCTCCATATCCAACAAGTGCAAGTTCAAGCCATGTTGACGTCAAACCCACACATTGCATCATCTCCTACGTGGTCCCGTATCGCCTTTCGCGGGAAGGCATGAGATTGAATCCCAAAGAAGGAAGTATGACCAAACAGAGCGGTCTAAAGGTGACCTTCCAGGAGTCGATGGCACTAAGGGATGACGCCTCTCCCAAAAGGTGACCGCACGACCCCTTGACCCCTTCTGCATCACCCCACCCATTCTTTCCTGTCTTCCCACGCCCTGCTCCGACCTACTCATATAGTACCAAACATATCGCGTGTGTCACCTCCTAATGTGGCACAGGCAGTTCCTCCGGATGCTCCAAAATGGACCTCTCCTAATTCGTCTATACGCGCCGCAGGCGCGCAAGTGGGGCGAAGCCCCCCCTGCCTCGCAAAGCGAGTTCGTCTATATTCACCTCCTGCAGGCTACTATTTCAGCCGAAGACACCAGCACCATCCGTGTTCTTCCTGCTCCTCCCAGAAACCTCCTAGTGTTGACATACCCTACCCTGGTGTAAATACCCTCAACCACCCACTTCTCAACATGCCGATCTCCAAATCGGAACCAAAAACACGCGACCTTCCACTTGAGAAAGGCAGACTCAGTGTCCCTGGCGCCACTGCCACTTTTGCTTCCCTTCCTGATCATACCATCTCCTTTTCTGGTGCACCGTTCCCGGCCACCACTTATATGCACTCCACATACACAAACGTGGTTGTTTGATCCATGTATGACGGTGTGAAGGACGCCTCCAGACACTAATTAGCCTCCTTGCGATTATAGCGATCAGAGAACCACCATCGCCACCACTCCCTGGAATCCACTTCCTACGCTTCCACATCTCTTGGCAACTGCAACACCCAGTGGTTCATGCAGTGGTCCTGGTTATACTACTTTTGACTTATTACACCAAGTTGGCAATTTTGACAAAAATAAAAAGTACTGGCCAATATAGCTACACATGTGGGTGCATATAACATTTTCTTCAGTTTTGGTAAAATTGGTCATCATAAGTATAGCACATTGAGGCACCATCACAACATGTCAACTACAAGCATACAGGGTATGGCACTCCACCGCACTGTCTAGTACTTCAGACTGTAACTGTCCTTGATTATTAATTGTAACGACAAAGTAGGCGTTAGGCGATAATCCTTCCTGGTACATACAGGTATGTCCTAACCTGTTTGTCACAAGCGTGGGTCGCTACCATGATTTACATAACCTGGAATTTATCGAGTCGCAAATCGGCGCAATTGGATTTACTTTTATGGTCGTGTGGAACTTTCTTACCGCTCACCATCAATCTTCCACTGACATGCCATTTAAGATGACTATCTGGTCGGCTGTTAATTGTGGATGTGTGATTTCGTGAACATTGTACCGAACAGCATTATAAATTATGTTGAAGAGAGAGGCAGTACATGTATAGAGTGAGGAATTAGCTAAAATCGCAGTGATAATATGCAATCTATCCAGCAACTGTTTCCTCCTTCCTACACAAAAAACCTCAGGAAATGGAACAGTTATGAGTACAGTGCCATTGTGTGAATGACTCATTAATGTGCAACCGCATGCAAAAGGTGTAGGCCTACATGCAATGTCTACAGACACCATGAGATAACACCCAACATTGGAAAAACTATTCACATTTTGCAATAACGCCACATAAAATAGCACATAAACAATAAAGACAGCAGAAGTATTAAGTCACGTTGACCTACACGGTGCCAAGAAACACACTGTTAGGTTTTCCCACATAAATCAAAATATGTTGCCTCATCATCCCTTCACCCTTCTGTGAAACAAGTTTCTACAAAATTCCCAACTTGTTCACATGCTCATATCAGCAGAAAGACAAACGCAACATGATCTGAACAGTCACACTTGATCTGTTCCCCATCAATCATCAACACAGAAGAAAATGTGCCGGTGGACCAAAAAAACCAAAAACGTGATTTCTCACTGCCCTCATGCACGTACAGGACAAGACTCAAAAAAGTACACAAAAAGAAACTCACCTTGCCTGTGGACTTGAAAATGGGCCACGGGCATGACTAAGGGACCGCAACAAAGTGACTGTGAGGGGGGCACCCCACAGGTATTAAATCAAACCCTCAATCAAATGTGCAGTGCTCAAGATCCAGGCAGCTTCTCTCAGGAGGAGGTCCACCTGCCCAGATATTACCTTCTACCAATGTCCCCCACCACCCCTACCTCACCTCACCTCACCTGGCCTCACCTTGCTTACTAAATTTGGGAGCGGGTGGAGTCAACCATTGACAAAACAAGGAGAAGAGAGAAAGGGGGGGATGTGATAAGTCAGCTTCTTTGGCTTCTTTTTTTTAAACGCTGAGGCCAAAGAGAGACGAGGGGGAGGAGCCTGGGAGGCCCAACACTACACCTGGACCAACCTACCTGTCCATCACTCATGCCCTCTTATGGACACACAGTGCCCAGTTGCGGCTTCAGCCGCATGAGATAGTGGCAGGTCAGGCCTTTGCAAAAATGGGGAGCTTTTGAGAGGAAATTTACAAGAAGGCGGGTTTCCCAGGAGCGTGCCTGCATTATTGTCTGCCCTTCTATGGGGGAAGGTTCAAGTATGGTGAGCGAAGCATGCAAATTATTTGCTTCGCATCAAGCTTGATTTTTCTGAATTACCCACATTGCCTTTTCTAGACGTGATTCATAGCTGCTGACTTTGCACGATTACTGCAGAGGTTGGCTATCTTCACATGATTTGTCACTCGCAAGGTGTTTGTTTTCATGTGATTAGGGCTATCAAGTTCAATTTTAAGGTCACTTCTGACAGCACATCACTTCTGATAAAGATTAAANGGAGCGTGCCTGCATTATTGTCTGCCCTTCTATGGGGGAAGGTTCAAGTATGGTGAGCGAAGCATGCAAATTATTTGCTTCGCATCAAGCTTGATTTTTCTGAATTACCCACATTGCCTTTTCTAGACGTGATTCATAGCTGCTGACTTTGCACGATTACTGCAGAGGTTGGCTATCTTTACATGATTTGTCACTCGCAAGGTGTTTGTTTTCATGTGATTAGGGCTATCAAGTTCAATTTTAAGGTCACTTCTGACAGCACATCACTTCTGATAAAGATTAAAAATGTATCATACTGGTCAAAAGATAAAGTACTGTCACTGGATAAGGTATTTGCATACAGCGTCAAGTCCATGTTTGTGTCACCCAATTTCCATTTTTATATGACAGTCTGCCAACAGTATTTTGTTACCAATGATCACACTCAGGATCGCTTTTGCCTTGAACTGCCACAATTTTTAATGGAAGTTGTTCCCAATGATACAGTGAGGTGAAAAAGTGTCCTATATATTCTGGCACTGCTGAAATCCACATTTGAAATTAACAATATGCAACCTTCTCCAACTAATATTGCCCCAGTTGATGCTCGTGTCCTTAAATAATTTTTCTTTCATTTTTTTCATAGTAATGTTATGTAACACCTACTTTTAAATTGAATCTCTTGCCTTCCTGGCTGTTCTACATACATAGGAATGGTAGTATTGTTTTCAAAATAATACATCAAAAGCATACAAAACACATACAGCTACAACAACATAAAAAACTAGCCAATTCAGTCAAGCAGCTGTTGGTAGCCAGAAAAACAAATAATAATAATAGACAACGGTACTCACTTGCTTTGACCCCATATGACATAGAGAAGGATGCCTCACTCCCAGGGGGTGAAGTTGTTGTGCTGGAACAAGGTTTTGGGAGTCCACTTGGCCGGGCGATTTTACTGGGTGGCTTTAGGCCCGAGGGCTTCGGTGAAGAAGGTGCATCTGCCATCCTCACACAACTGTCTCCTCTTGAATCACCACACTCACGACCACAACACCATTAATTGTCTTGTATATCTCCCGGAACCTGCCTCCTTCCACACAATCTCACCACATCCGGAAGGAAGTTTCTTCTGATGAATGGCTCCACTCAACCTGAACACAGAACAGTCATCACTTGTATTAGACTGTTGCAAGAACAAGAGGAGAATGTATCACACATGCTAGCCCAAACTCAAATGGCCCCAGGTTGGAGGTGTGAGTAAGTGCATATGGGAAGCTTTCCCGGAATTTTCCTGCTAGCTTTTTCCCTGAAAAGTGGGGAGTCAACCAAGAAGAGAAGGCATGATGATTATCTTCACCTTTTATGGAGGATTCTTTGTGGTTAAATCACAACTGAAAAAGACACGCCGATTTCACACTCTAGTCAGGACAAAGTGGTTAACGTTTCTTTTCTTGTTCCGCCCCGGGGCCTTTGAACTGCAACATTGCAGTTTGGTTCTTCCTACTTCATTATAATGATCTCTAACAATTGATCACACCTTCATGCAATTAATTTTAAATAGACACTCAACACTCCTTAGTGGCATTATGAGTCCTACCAAACAATAATAGTTCTCAACCCTATTGCAGGCTCTTCAGTCATACCAACACCAATATCAGACTTCGGTTTATTACTCAATTCACTAAAATGGCCATTACGTTAAGCAGTGAGCCAGTGGCAAAAATACTGGAGTAACCAGTCAATGCGTGGGTGGCCACTAAACTACTACCTGGTCATTCTGGCTGGCAAACTAATTTATAAAGGCCTTCATCCTGTCAAGGCTAAGCTGCTGCCTCTAGTTACCGCTGTTGAATAATTCAGGTGAAAGCTCGCTTAAATCGCCAGAGAAGACGTAACCAACCACAACTTGCAACTGCAGGCGGGTCTGCTGCTATAAAAGCCTCACCTCATCCATGCTTGTGGTCTATTACAAAATGGGGAAGCCCAATGACTGAACTCTTGCGGTTCAATATTAGACACTTTAGAAGACTTTTTTCTCTTCTTTAAACAAGAAACCTGTGCATAGAAGGAAGGTTGGCAGAATGCCATAGAAGAAGTTTATGAAAGATTTTAATTTGAGGTGAAGGATAGCAGGGGCTCTCCTCCTACCGCCTTGTCACTTAAATTTACGAAGCATTGGATTCTATTAGGCAAATGAAAGATCATCGTTTCACACCAGCAACCTCACCTGTCACCTGACTACATAGCATGGAAAAATTTTGACATGCTGTTCTAGTGTTCACCTTTTAATCTCTTTTTTGAATTATCCGGGTCAAAGTCCTACAAGTGCCATTTCCTGCCTGAGGAAGTGGCCTCATTTGAAAATTACACTTGCATGTCGGAGACCTCCAGCATGTACGTCTCATGCCCCTCCACATGCAAGGAACTCATCCGCAGTAACCACACCTCAAGAAGCAGGTCAGGAACAGAAATGACAGTTATCATAAAATCAACCAGGAAGTACTTCAAGGAAGCTCACTCCGCTAATATTGTCATTGACAGCTGATTGCACCAAGCTCTTGAGATTAGTACTCTGGGCATTAATAACCGTGCACTGTGTCTACAATACCTGAAATCGCCATGTCAGTAGCAGTGTTTGTAAACTTCCACTGAATCTTCATGTGTTGCACTAAAATTTTGCTATTCATAATGACTTAATTTTATTATGTCGTTTCCTTGGAAATAGGCTAGTTTTTTGTATTGTCATGCAACAATGAACCTTTAGGCATGGTTGCCTGTTCAATTGAAATTCCTAAACAAGTTGTTGATGCTTGTCGATATATCTTTGGTAACGTGGTAACAATAAATACAAGGAACGACTTGTTTGGATTTTTCAAATACTATAACAGATTCCTAAAGACTGACTGGTACAGATGAACTTCATGCACAACAGTCTAGGAAGGGAATTATTGCAAGAATAAGTAATGCAAGTAGAACTACAGTTTTGACATGTTAATGACACTGAATGTGAATAAGTTCCTAGAACACTTTTAGCAACTAAAATAACCTGCCGTCACATTTATTATTCATGTCTAATGTTAAGTATTGCATCAAGCAGCCTTAGAAACCGAACTTTTTCATAACCTGGTACACTGTGCATGAAATAATTTTAAAGTAACCTCAACTGATTTCACTTATTTAGATGTTAGCCAAGCTTCTGCTATCTTAGCAAAACTCTGTCTTACAAAAAGATGGAAATAATGTTTCATTTGCATTCAATGCAAAATCATCCCCAAAGTTTTTGAGCAAATAGCACTTTCCCTGCCAGACCTAACCTGATTCCTCAGCCCAAAAGTTATGCTGGAAGAATTGCTATGTACATGCCAATTTACGTGCACAATATTTTGTATGTATTTGTGTGTATAGAGTGACTGAAAGTAAAATTGAGGATGATCAGATTTTTATATATTACCATTTGGTAGCTACACAGACATGCTGTTATAAGGCTGCGTATTCAGGTCAGTTGGGTGTGGTTGCTCCTCAGTTCAAGGCATTTGTAAGTATTCAATAGAGGTGAAAAATATGTATCAACTAATTTTCAAGGGAAGAAGAAAATTAATTATTTATATCTGCTGGTTGTACTCCCCACTTATGCTAGCCTGTTGCTCACACCATATTTATATTGTCACGCCATCCTACATTATAAAATTTGGTATTGTAATCACCAAATCAACTTAGACGCTAGAACCAAACCACGTTCACAGAAGCTATGCTCTGCGATGCAACCCACTTAGAAGCTATCTGCGACAAAACGAAAAGATTATTGAATAGGTCCTTATGTAGGTCATACACAGACTTATTGATCCCACTACCAGACAATCCTGACTTCGCAATTCCTCCTACGGTAGCGGCTATGTAAACGCACCAGTCTATTTCACACATTTGTTAGTCAAATCCTAAATTATAGGCTACATAACCTAGAGCTAGAGTTGTAGGCTCTCTTAGCAATCTGTACACGTTACGTATCAAACCTTCTCCGGCTCTCAACATTACGGTCAGCTGACGACATTGATAAAGATACAGCGCTGAATGGGCTGGCTGATTGTGAAAGTAATTTCGTGTATGAATCCACCACAATATAGCCATTTTGGCTATTTAATAGGTTCAGTAAATGTACTGTACGTGGTGGCAGACAAATGCAAAACAACAATTTGGCTCACCGGCCTTTCATCAAGTCCTGATCCCCAGGAATGGTATTGAACAATTTGTGAGTTCCCTTAATGACTCTCTCTGCGTGCGTAGTTGGCCCTCAGCTGATACCATTTTTATATTTAGACACAGCAAACTGTGAATGTATCAGCAGAGTACACCCTTTTTTTCGATTACTCACCAGCACAACTTCCCACAACTTGTGCCACCGGAGGAGAAAACGAAAGTCCAACTCGTGCACTCACCTCACGCACATCCTCGGACGCGGATATAGTTTTTTTCTCTCATTCAAATAATTAAGAAAAATAGACAGATTTCACTTCAACTGGCGGACACGACATTAAAAGAAAAAAAGCGACAGACAACTGTAAAAGGTTAGAGATTTTACGGACAGGTGGCGGTAACGGACAGCATGCCAGCACCCTCTTTCCGCATTTGTCGTCACTACAAAATATTAATTGCAATTATGTAAACCGTAAGGACCATTAGGAAGTACTTTGCAGGATGTCAATTTGCACTAGTTAACGTAAAAGTTTCTGTTGCGCAATAACGTGCTGATCTGGCAAACTCCAGTTTTGTAATGGGTGCATTTCTACCGCTATCGTAGCAAAGCACAACATAATTACCTTCAGCAGTGCAAGAGCATAATAAAGTATATGGTGATAATTTATTATGTAAGAAATTATAAAAAATACGGATATCATCACATTAAGAAACAGATTAAAACTTTTCAGTAATTGAGGTGGATATGGTCGTCCTTTGGAATGCACCCGAAGACTGACATGTTGGTCCGATTGGTTCTGTCCTGATTCTATTATGGAATTAGGTGAGTTTTAGACCAAATTAGTTAGCAAAATATTGTGGTCAGTGAAAGGTCGATTTACTTGATGCAGTGAGTCTGTCATGGAGTCAGCCCGGTTATAACCGTTGAACGAACATTAGAACATTAAGTACCAAGGTTAGGAAAAGTGGAACTTTTTCCCAGGTTTGCTATGTCACTAGGCCCAGACTTGGCATATACAACTCAACGACTATTCATGCGCATGTGTCTAGAAGCAAGCAGAAGCTTATACAACATGAGAGCGCAGTAATTGAAGGTTATGCCCTGTATGGTTGACACGCGGGTTCAAAACTAAACCTTGGTTTCATTTAGTAGTTTCATGGCAGCAATGGATAATTGCAGTGTATGGCATTCTTTGGATGGACTAAGTTTATTATGATAGGTAGTTTAGACCAGGACTGTTCTTGTGGTGTTGAAATTCCATGGCCGTCAGTCCTCCATATGGATATTGACGTAAACTCTAATTGCTATTTCTCATGTTTGCACAGGTAGGGGATAAAACAATAGCAAACATGAAGTTGTTGCACAGGAGCATTGACAGAGATGGAAGGGGGTAAGTTATTTTGTGATGTGTATTTTGTAACATTTATTTACCATGTTGATTTGTTTCTCTAGGAGTGTCGTACTCGTCCCGGAGGAGTCCGAAGATATGTGGCATGCCTATAATCTAATTGCAGATGGCGACTGTGTTCGGGCTTCCACCATCAGGTTAATATTTTGCTCTTGCACATCTATTGTTTGGGATTATACATTTAAACTGCAAATTCATTGAAATTTCAGTGAAAGTGGAACTTGAATAATAAACAACAACAACAACAACAAAAATAATAATAATGTTGCAATTTGCAGAAAAGTCCAGCAGGAGACTGCAACTGGGTCATCATCCAGCAATCGTGTACGCACGGTTTTGATGATTCAAATAGAGGACATTGACTTTGACACCCAGGGATGCATGCTCCGCCTGAAAGGACGAAATGTGCAGGAGAACCAATATGTCAAGATGGGGGCACGTCACACGCTCGACCTTGAGTTAAACCGCAAGTTCACTCTCATGAAGCAGGAATGGGACTCGATTGCTCTAGACAGAGTTGACCAAGCATGTGACCCCACCCAGGTGAACTGCTTCTTAATTGATAGATTTGAAAGTCACTGATATATGTGCCGTTGTTATTTACAGAATGCTGATTTAGCTGCTGTGGTGATGCAAGAAGGTCTGGCTCATGTAACCCTAGTGACTTCCAGCATGACCCTAGTCAGGGCAAAGATTGAACAGTCTATACCTAGGAAGCGCAAGGGGAATGTTTCCCAGCATGATAAGGTCGGTACAGTTGCAAGATTCATTGAAAATGGGGGCACCCATACATTATTGAAATTAAAATGCGAAATTTATATCATTTTTGTCAGTAATTCATGTGTCATTTCGTATCATCGTAGGGATTGAACAGATTCTTCGAAAGTGTACTCCAAGCACTCCTTCGTCACGTCAACTTTGACATAGTCAAGTGCGTGTTGATTGCCAGCCCTGGATTTGTCAAGGACCAATTCTATGAATACATGTTTCAACAGTCAGACAACAAAGTTCTGATTGATAACAAAGGAAAGTTTGTCCTTGTTCATGCTAGCAGTGGATTCAAGCACTCATTAAAAGGTTATACATAATTCTGCAACAGTCAAACAACAAATTAATTTTTATTCACAATGAATTTTAACATTTTCAGAAGTACTGGCAGATCCTGCACTGATGGGACGCCTCTCGGACACCAAAGCTGCAGGGGAAGTGAAGGCCCTTCAGAGCTTCTATGCTGTCCTACAAACAGAGCCTGCTAAAGCATTCTACGGGTTGAAGCATGTCGAAATGGCAAATGAGTCCCAGGCCATTGAGACACTTCTTATATCTGACAATCTCTTCAGGTTGGAAAACTTATGAATATTGTTTAGATACTCAAGCATTTCATCAAGCAGTGGCATCAAATGAGACTTGATTTAAGAAATTAGGCATTTATTAATTCCGTTAATTTGCCATCATGTAAGTTTTGGATGAGCTTCTGCCATGATTTAAAGGTTTGACATAAGCTACAATTTTCTATCCTCCTGCCTATCTCTTATGATAAAAGAAATGAAATGCTGGAGCAATCATCGAGACGTTGCCTGAAGATTTACGTAAACATTGTTATCACACTCTCATGTTCTGTTTTGTCAGGGCAAACAGTGTTTCTCAGAGGAAACGGTGCGTAGCACTGGTTGACAGTGTACGAGAGTGTGGCGGGGACGTGAAGGTGTTCTCCAGTCTCCATGTCTCGGGTGAACGTATGTCATACGATTCTGGCTACTTGTCACGTGTATCTCAGATTGGTTTTAATTTCAGAGCTGGACCAGTTGACGGGTGTGGCTGCTATTCTGCGTTTTCCATTGCCCGACATAGAAGACACCGATAGTGAGGATGACAATGCAGAATGACGATGCTAATCTTTTAGGCCCACTGTCTTCTTTAAGAGATATTTGTTCATACTCGTGTGTTGAATATTTATGCAGAAGTAATATAAAATTCTGACTGATCAAACAAGTTTGGTTCTTTTCATCCTATGCTTATTCACCAGTTCACCTAGTTCATGTCAGTCATGCTCGAGACATGTTCTCCCACGGTTTCCCTGAAGAGAATCCAAATGAAACAAATGCTGCAGTACATTGTTATTTTATTCTTGAAACTAAGCTTGAATTTTCTTGGCTTCTCTCCTCTGCTTTGAAGCCTGTCGATCCAATTCTTGTCGCTTGCTTGTAAGAAGTTGTGCTTCCCTCTGCGTACGCTTGGTCCCTCGCATTATGTTGCGGTAAAGTCGCTTCTGCTTCTTCTTGATCATCATTACGCGCAGGCCCCGTGTCTCCCTGTCCTCCTGTGCCTTGATAGCCTCAGGGTTGTCTTTTTCAATCTCACCAGCTTTAACTGACATTTTGATTTTCTAAACAAAAAAAAATGAGACGGATTACATTCATTATCATCAGGTACTAAATGACATCATACCTTGACACTTGGCTGCTGTTTTCCGAATTTCCTTCGCCTCGGTGTCACTGTTGGTTGATCCTCATCCTCACTCTCTTCGCTTTCTTCATCTGGCTTGACTGAAAGGGACATTGCATTTAGCTTATTCACAACTCCTGATTACATAATGCTGAAACACTTCTACTGCCCTATGTAAACAATATACGCAGGGTTGTGGAACGTTTTCCAGGAAATAAAAATTGGAGCAAGGAAAGGTCCCATTGGCAACAAGTTGCTACTATGAAAAACTATCATATTACCAGTGCGTGCTCCTTTCTGGGTTTCCGCTTCCATCAAAGCCTTCCTTTCTGGTGGCACGTAAGTACCAGGCTTGTCCTCCACAAATGGCGATAAGTGTGGGGGAAGAACAGCCCCCATAAAGTAGTCCTCAACTGGAAGCAGCCTCCTCTCATTCAGGGAGTCAAACACCCACTGCGGCTGGATGTAGTATCTGGACATGAACTGCTTCTCCATTTTCTTCCTGTCAACTACTTGGTGTGTAATTGACTCATCCTCCTCACCGTATGTGGCCCCCACAAATAAAGTCTTGTCCCAGCTGACTTCCCCTCCCAGCGCACGGATGCAGAATGTCAGGGGTTCTCGGGGTACCTCCCGGTTCAGGAAGAATTTCAGTCCAGAGAAGAGAGAGCGGAGACGCTTCAGGCTTTCCGCTTCTTTCCGGGTATCTTCCAGGTTATCGCCTTCAGGATTTGGAAATTCATCCAGTTCTGGTTCCTCCTCTTCTTCAGACCTGTGTGCCTTACGAAGACTCTGGTTCAGAGCAGCCACCCGCTCTGTCATCAGCTCCTCTGCAGAGGCCATCTCTTTCTCAGCATCCGAGTCTACAACAAAAATTAGACAATTGTTACTTTTCAGGTTGTCAATGCTGACAACTCGATGACGTTAGTTTCGAAATGTATTCCACGTTTCCGCACAATATGCTACAAAATGGAACATATTCTGAGACTTGAGGAAATTGTTATAGCACTCTGAAGTTGTAGCGTGTTTCACAAGAAAAAAAACATCCCACAAAATTCTAGGTGCATTGCTGTTCATGCTTCTTTCATGGTTTCAAAGTATCCTTCCGATAAAAATAAAACAAATGATTGTTATAGCTAACCTGCACATCCATGTAACTTGGGTGGGTAGAACATGTTGAGCGTGTGATACAGCCTGAAGTTGACGAACCCAAGCAAAGTGTTGTAGAACTCAACAAAATGTGCCATCACCTTGAAGTCAACCTCAGCCGGGTGCTGTGGTTGAAACCCAAAATAATGTGGTACAATCCAAGTCACCTTCCGGCCTTTGATCTCTGCCTGGAAGTAGTACCCCTTGATGCTCACAAACACCTTTCTAAGTGCTCTTGTATCAATCACGTAGTGCATGAATTCAGATGTGAGTCGCCGGCAGAGGTGTGAGGTTCGAGGCGGGATCACACGCAGGGTTGGAAAGGTGGAAAACAGGGAGCACATGGTTAGGCAGTCATCCAGGTCACCAATGGCATGCATGAAGGTTGGATACCGCTCCTTCACGATGTGATCTATGCTGAATTCCTGTCGGTTTTCCTGGATCCTCTTCATTTTTTCCATGTCGCCCCGGTTCTTGGCTTTGGCCTGCTTCCTCAAGTGGACCTTCAAATCTCTAAGCTTCCACAATACTGGCTCATGTATCAGGAACTGTATGTCCTTCTTGTAGTACAGGGTCTTCTTCTCCACCACCCCCTTCTGCGCCCGCTTCCATTTGCGAGGCTCCCTCGGGTACACCCCCTTCAGAATGCAGAGGTAACGGAAGGCCTTCAGGCTCAACTGCAGCTTGCGAACAGCCTGCTTGCGGGAGATGTACAGGGTGGCCTCCCCACGCTCGAACTGCTTCTTGCGCTTGCCCATCCTGCTCTAGGCTATCCAACCACACTGGAAAACCACAAGACTAATTACACAAATTTCTGCGTCAAAAAGAGGCTGTCCTATATGTGGGAACCTGAGGAAACCCCGAGGGGTTATAGTTGACCTCCCAGTGACTAGCCCCACCGGAAACCCTGCCATACCCAGGTTTCCACATGGTTGGAAACTGGCCAGCCCTAGTGTGGCTTATTACCAATCAGCCGTACCTCCGATGCAAACCTGGACAACACCCCACAAGCACGGACACGGGAGGAGCAGCGGTGCGACGGACAAACAACGTGGTCCCCTAGAAGCCTACTTGACGCATATTCGTCCGCCAGGTGGCACAACGATCGGCGAGGCAGGTGGCGCCATCTGTGCCTTCACCGCCACTTTCAAATCTTTTGCCCAAGTTTCTTCTTGTCTGTCAATAATGGTTCGGGCCCCAGGGTTATGCCAATTACACCGGACTGCCACAGACTGAGGGACCTGGCAAAGAAATATTCTTCGACACAATATGTGAAGGTCATATTGATTGATCGCTCAGGTGAAGCAGGTGTGCTTTTTAGCGTGTTTGCAAGATGGAAATGACAGACTCGATGTTCGTAATCAATGATGGTAAAGTGCATATTGAGGCGGTTGCGCAGTTCTGGCCTCGGGCGAGCAATAGTGGGGAACAGACCACACACCTGTGGGATATGTCGCATGTAAGAGGGTTGTTATTATGCCGTTCAATACTGCATATGACGTTCTGCCGATTCTCGTGTAAGATTCATGCTCGTTGATATGCATTTCCCGAAAACATGTACACTGCAACCCGATTGAAAGAGACCTTCACTTGAATTTTTGTCTGGTATGTAGATAATGTAGGTGACCCTGCCTGAAACTGATACTTCGCTACCAGATAGCACACAGATTTCGGCTTACGCGATACGCGTACTCCGAAGATACGCACAAGATATTTTTACAAATAATAACAGATCTACTTACCCGATCTGGGAGCACAGTATATTAATGTGTCTCTAACAATAACACTGATAAACAAGCTGTAGAAGTCTGACATAGCGTTTACATTTTCTAATGCAGTTTTTCATGCTGTATCCAAATCTTTAATTAGAATTTTAATATCAGGCTAAGTTTTTTGAGATATATCATTTTAAAGTTTGGAACTGTTTACTAGGGTTCTTTCAGAATCAAGTGGGCCTAAATGTTGCGAGACCGTCTCGGATCTTGGTGAAAATAATCACAGATGTACTCAACTATTCCATAATTCCGCTTATACATTTTCAGCCATATTTCTCAATACCATGATGGGGGGGAAAATCGCAAAAATCTGGAAATGGCTGAAAATGAGGCAGTTTTTGGAGATTTTTTTCTGTTAGTGGAAGTGGTCAAAACCCAATGAACATAGCCTATTTATATCAAAAGAAAGAGAAACACCAGGAGAATGCGTCTATGGAATTAGTTTTCCTCTAAAATGTAAAAATAATATTTTATAGCATTTCATTGGTCACTTTCTCAGTCACATGCCCAAGAACTGTGACCTCACAATTAGTGATGTATTTGCGTTACATTGGTCATATTTGGTGACACTAGTTGTGACCTATATAAGGTTCAGTATGTGAAGTTTGAGGCCTGGGTCATGCATGGTTCGCGAGAAAATAATAAGTATGTTTTGCAGATATACCGTTAATATTATTTTGATAAACAACCTGTAGAAATATGACATGATGTTTACATTTTCTAATGCAGTTTTTCATGCTGAATGCAAATCTGAAAACTGTTTTGCTCTATCACACCAGGTCTTGAAGATGTAGAAAAATTCCATTCCCACCTCAGTGCCACCACGTCAGTGGGTAATGATTCCCTTGCTGTGTGAGTTTCGGGTGCGAGGATATACACGGTAAGACTAGTCTACATCATTTCTTATCATTAGATCACAGTGTTGGTCAGGATCTAAATCCCAAACGCGTGATCTATGATCTGATCTAGGTAGCCTACTTTTAAAACGGAGTATCTGTACTTGTATCTAGATACTTTTTTCATGGGATCTATGATCTAAAGATCTGAATTTTCCAGATCATGTCTTTTTTTCGAAATGTTCCTAATAATGCTCAAATCATTTTCAAAAGATTATGTCAAGTCTAGGTAAAAAAAGGAGACCGAAGATGGCAAGTCAATATATTATGTCAAAATTTGCAAGTTTATATTATTTTTTAAATCACGGAATGTATTTTAAAAGAGAACTGTGTGCCTATTAATTGGATAAGTTTGTGTTTTTCAATTATACAAGTTCTCGTGTATTATGTATATAATTCATACTTGTCAAAATAATGAAAATATAGACTAATACGTAGACTATGTATGGGACATGCTGGGAATTTTATGATTATTGACTAGGCCTGTATGTTTCAACTATTTTTATGTGTGTGAAATTATTCTGTGTAGCCTACTTATTATAATATTTTCAATTGCAAGGTCATTATTTTTGACACATTCATCAATGGATCTTTTCTCAGTGTTTTCTCTTGCAATTTAGCAATATGCCCCTGGGGCGGGTGGCAGATAATATTCAAATTCCCTGTATCCCTCTTCACTTGAACTAAACTGCCAATTGACGTAAATCACTTTAGGTTGTGTGATCTGAAATCTGATCTAGATCATACCTAGATCCTTTAGAATTGAGAGATCTGAACTGGGATCTAGGTACGAAAACGCTGAAGTATCTGGGATCTGATCTAGATACATTTTTGGGTGATCTTTCCCAACACTGTTAGATCATTACCGCATCATCATTTATGGCAAGTTGTTGTTTAGAGTGTTACAAAAAAAAACTTCAATTAATGTGATCGCCATTGTTTTTGTTATCACCTCATTTAATCCGCATAACTATTGTGTACGGATTGCATGTGTTTGCGGGCATAAATAAACCTATATATTTGCAATGTAAATATTTTACGAATCATTATTTCATATTGTAATGAATTGTTGCTATACTCTTGTGTTGTAACTTTCAGCAACAGATATACGGCCTGTTGAGCGAAGGCCTACCTTCGCTCAACAGGCCTATGATTTACGGAAGCAACCCCGGAATTTTCCTGGGAAAATCGTGGGAAACCACAGAAAACCACGGTCAGGGTTGCCGGCCCCTGGACTCGAACCCAGGACCTCCCTACTAGCAGTCGGACGCCTTAACCACTGCACCAACCAACTTCTGTATCACCGTGTGTATATAACAATGGCTCCCAAAATCGCGACCCCATGTTTGGTAGAATGCATGGTAGAATGGACTGGGGCTAAATATGTCGCATGGATGAGGGATATATTTTCCGGTTAACGCATCACTTTAATGAGGCAATGTCCTGATGAAACAAAATGTAGTATTACAGTTAGTCCATTTTTTAAACTGACAGTGATGCCCATCTAAAAATGCCTGTTAGTCACTGCAATTATTGTGGCCGTAGAACCACGATGAAAGGCGAGAATAGTAGTGAGTAATATTGCATTGCGCAAAGTGACCTCCGTATTGCATTCGAGTATGTTACGTATTTAATATCGGCAGTCAGGTGGAGCAAGTACTGAACTATACTGACCATATTTTCAAGTCGGATTTTGTGCAAAGGGATACTGAAGGAGTAATTATTATAAAATGCAATTTCGATTTAACATTAACAATAAAAATATAACCGCATAGTGTACGGATGGGGAATTGCGACAGTGACTTATTCAGCTAAATTGGTGCTCCAATACGGATTTGCAGCAATTGCTACATTCTCTTCTTATCTCATACTCAGAAATAGACATGTCTACCACCCCCCACTAGAAGGCAAGAAAATTAATACCATCCATCTATTTTCCGGCGCACATTTCATGCTAGTATTTTCAGCCATCACAAACAAAAAGCCCCGCGGGCCAAACAATCGCCCAGGTTGATGTCCTGAAATGTTGACCATCTGTTTATTCCTGTCCCCATCCAACCCCTTGACATATGTCACCTGAAATTAAATCGCAAACACTCATTTCTTGCTGTCCCACTTTTCGATACAAACGTATAGCCCCTGCAAATAAAAATCGACCGAAACACATCCGACAACATTTTCCGTCCCTGACCCCCCTTTTGAAACGAGCTCTCTCCCCAGCCCATGCAAGATTGAGTAGCCCAGGGACACTCGTGAATCATTGAAGAGCGTTGCCCGTCGATCATAACAAGAAAAGCAGCAAGCGGACGTCTAGATTGCATCAGCCGCCATGCGAAAGGTGCGTTTCCAACCCATCGGAACCTCCGGTTGGCGTCACTGCTGGCGTCACGACCAATCAGAAAGAGACACGATGCCAGCTCAGTTTTGCTCTCATTTGGGAGCAGCCTTTTCATATGGAGGAGGATGTTGCTTGAGGACACTTAGCGTTTCGCTCTTCCGGGTTGAGGATGGCTGCTCCGAAGACCATTGTTGTGACCACCCTCTCGGGGATGGGTCCGATCATCAAGAGTCTGCCGGTGGCTGTCAACCTGAGGAGGGAGATGTCCCCAAGGCCCAGTCCAGCTGGAAGCAGCAGCAGTGGGAGCGACATGGATGAGTCTGGGGAGGTGGGGCAGCAGCCTGGGAGGAAGAGGCAGAGGCTGGACCACCTCAGCATGGAGGAGAAGATCATGAGGAGGAAGATGAAGAACAGGGTGGCCGCACAGACAGCCAGGGACAGGAAGAAGGCCAGGATGGAGGAGTTGGAGAGCGTCGTGCAGGATATGGAGGAAAAGGTGAGGGACTGTTACGTAATCATGCTTAGAAGGTGTGTAGGCAAAAAAAAAGAGATGGCAGGTAGGAAATGAAACCAATTAGCCCAAACATGGCATCTTGGTCGTGGCACATTACAGTAGGTAGGGACAACTTGGTCATGTGCTTCCCTAATCAGTGGCGTATGTTACAGTATGCTGCATTGGAGGTTCAGAACATCTCGCTGATAGTGGAAAACCAGAAGCTGCAGGAGCAGAATGAAGAGCTCCGGCTGATGCTGGAAGAGAGGCTGGCGTTGGACGCTGCCGTGGAAGAAGTCAAAGTGGTGGTTGTCAAGGAGGAAGTGCAGTCTTCACCACCCCAACTGACCCACCCGACCCCTCCCTCGTCCCCTCCTTCCTCCCCTGCCACCCACCCAGCTCGTGCCTGCGAATCCGTCGAGTCTGCCGCACTCGTTAGTGACCCTCTGCAGAAGGGACAGGATCGCCAGGTACAGCTGGAGGTGGCTGCCACAACCCTGATGATGCTCCTCAGCCTCAGCTCCCTCTTCTGGACATGGACCTCAGTCATGACGACTGCCTCCAGATCCTTGAGCAGCTCTCACAGTCGCTGCTTGAGCATGATACCGAGCCTGGAGAGGTGAGTTTCGTTTAATATGGCCTGAGATTGATTACCCTCAGAGTGTGATGACTAATAAGCATTCTCTTTGCAGGGCTGTCAACAAGCTGAGGCATCAGTGGTGGGGTCCACACCAGAAGGGCTGGAACCCGCCGAACAACTAAACACCCCAACTGTCACGTGTCCAAACACACAATTGGTGTCCGTCCTAAAGCCCTCTTCCACTGTCAGCACTTCTTCACCTGTCAGCAAATGTGGTTCAGCCGTCAAGAGGCGCCGGCATGCTCTCACAGAGGAGGAACCAGCTGAATGCATCATCCTGGACGATGACTGCTCTTCAGTTGTGCCAGAGTCAACTTGGGTTGATGTGGACATGGCTCCAAGTTGCAGCCCCAGCTCTGACCTTGGTTACGATTCCTCGCTGGACTCTCCACCCAGCCTCATGGAAACACAGACCTGGAGCGACACATTCACCGATCTGTTCCCTGACCTACTCTAAAAAAAAGAACAAACTCCACAAGAATTGTTCAGTGCTGTCACAATGGTGCCCTAAGGTAAAATTCTGTACCTTAACTGTTTTGATATTGACATGTAGGCATGAAGTTCAAATGTAAACAACAATAGTTAGTCAGGGAAGTTTAGAATTTTTAAAAAGCAGTAGGCCTACACAGAGATACCTGCAATGATCTCGAGATACCGAGTTTTACTTTGCGGCACCAATGCCACGTGTGACCATTTTGTATCTATGTAAATGTTAATTTTATTGAGGGCTGTATGTACACTTATTTGTGCCGAAATGGACATGTATTCAGATCTTTCAGCATCGAATGTCTTTTGCATAAATCCCTTGGCCTCCCATTTTCTTTCAGGTGACCAGTAATTACGCATCAGTACCAGTTGGCTGTATGGGGTCAACTAAATAAGACCCAAATAGTGGAAAAGCTAAATGTACTGATATATTATCTACTGCTACAGAATGTTTCCCAGTAATGCAACATGTAGCACAGCTATATTGATTATTAGTAGCCAGTCTGGATCAATACCCCTTGACAGGCTGAAACATATGCCTCATATTCCAACACTCATATCCAAGTGGCTACAACATTAACCTTGAGATATGTTTAGGACACAGGGGGACAGGCCATTATACAAAGGCAAAGTGCTTGGCATGCATGACTATACAGTACGTGGGCAATTACTTGCTTCACCTTGAACCGGCCTTAATAAAAGTTGCATCAACCTATTCCATGCAGACTACTTGGGACTTGTGATTACATAAGTACAACTGAATGTCAATAACTGACACAGAATATTGTAAACGGTATGAGACTTTGACGACCACTGCACAAACTGATGAAATCAAGAATAAGAAAATAGGTAATTTATTGCATAAGGTATGAGCTGATAAGCCTCAAAAACTAGGATTTTGACAAAACGAGTAACGTAAATGTTACACAAACATTTAGCAGGCATATACAAAGTTGATTCAGGGATAGGGATGATGACTATAACCTCTACCATATTATGCATTGATTTTGCAGTACTTTCAACAAATTAGTGAAAGCTTCAGTCACAACTTCTTCAAAAATGAGGGGAGGAAAAAACATGCCCAGCACACCTTGACAAAAACCATACATACAGGGTGGTCGGTAAATGGTGCACAAGCTTCGGGTAGCGAGATTCCTTGTGAAAAACCAGTATAGAGAAGTGAAGGTCCTATTGCTCAACGATGCCTGGTTTGGGCTCACGAGGCCTCCAAATCATGACGTCAAATCCGCCCGGGAAATTCAAACACTACCATATCACTACTGTCTGCGGTGCATTGCCAGGGGTTGGCAATGCCTGGCAACATCCCAGCCAGTTTATACAGTTCCATTGTTGGGTGGAAATGTGGGGGATATCAGCATGGCAACGCACCGCAGACAGTAGCGATACAGCAGTGTTTGAATTTCACAGGCAGATATGACGGCATGATTTGGCCTCGTGAGCCCTAACCAGGCATTGTAGAGCAATAGGACCTTCACTTCCCTATACTGGTTTTTCACAAGGAATCTCGCTACCTGAAGCGTGTGGGTCACTTACCGACCACCTTGTATAGATTATAACATTTGATAACCTGATTAGTCTACTTGGCTTCACAATGGTACAAAAAAATTACCCTTGGGATTTCACCTACATAAATTCTATCACCTAGGTTAGCTTGCCGTTTGCAAAACCCATCTGACTCATAATCATAATATTTCCACGATTGTCACCCTAACATAATCTACAGGGTGCATGGAGAAATAAATACAAATGACATTTTCCAATAACTGAACAGGTTTTCAGTTCTCATCGTAAAGTGGAGTTGCGTCTCCTGAAATTGAACTCTCCACCATGGACCTGGGACTGGTGTTGGTCCTTGGGGTGGATCGCAGGCTGTCCCTTCCAGAATTAGACATCTGGGAAGGCGTTCTTGGTGAACGATGATGATGAGACGGTAGCATGGGTGGCCCTCCTCCTCCTCTTGGTGGCGGCCGGTCATGGTCCACATACCCTCTACTAGATCCAGAGGAATGGTGATGGTGTGAGTGGTGGCCATCAAAACGGGGTGTCTTATCCCCATACTGCGGGGTCATGCCTGGCCTAAGGGTACAAATACACAGAAATAAGTGCAAGCCAAGTGCAGATGCCCCACTCTACGAATGATAACTCACCCGAATCTGGGTGTTCCTCTGGGAGTGCCCCAAGAACCAGATCCGCCAGCTGCAGATGAAGAAGGGTTGTTTGAGGGGGGATCTTGCTTTTGTCTAGACCTGGCCCACATCTCAGCTGCTTTCTGCCAGTCAGTTCCCTCTTTCAACGAGTCTTGTGGAGGGGGCGGCCTGTGGGAACTGAATAGACCCAATTGATAAGGTTTGCATTTTTTTCCTACTCAGTTATGTACTACTTCAGTTTTTCAGTTCTAACATGTATCTTTAAAAAAAAAGCCAAATCCTTACAAAGTCAAGTACTGGACCAAACAGTTGACTTTTCAAAATAAAAAAGGACGCCAAAGAGACTGCACCTGGAAGGTGTCTGGGGCTGCATGGGTGTTCTGTGTCCAGGTGTCCTGTGCCCTGGTGTTACCGATCCTGGGTGCAGGAAAGGCCCTCCTTGGTTCTGCTGGCTTCCTCCATGTTGTGACATGGCATGAGGGGGATGAGATGCATGGTGCGGAGGATGGTGGTGGGAGTGATGGTGGTGGGATGGAGTGTGCTGGTAGTTCCTCGGAGTCTGGTTGCCATGAGGAGTGTGGTAGGGGGTCATGAAGGGGGTCTGGCCAGACGGGGTGTATGGAGTATTGGCTGTGAATCCACCAAAGCCACCTCCTCCACTGCCGCCACCTCCGCCTCCTCCCCCACTTCCACCATAAGCAGGGGTGTGAGCATAGTGAGGAGTGTGGTTGGCCACCTGGGAGAGGCTGTGCAGCATATGTGATGGGATGTTCTGGGCCACCATATGGATTGTTTCTGGATTCATGTCTGGAACAAGAAAATTAATGAAATATTTGACCTGATCTCTACAAAATAATAAACTAAGTTGCAGCAGCGTCATAGGTCACTTTCCATTGTCATTTACCACTGCCTTGAAAATTGTCAGGACATCAGTCAATTTATATTGTTCCACTTTTAATGCACACACTACCATAGCATAGTGCTCATGAACAATTCACTTACTGGCCAAGTTTAGACTTGGGGTGGTTGCTCCGCCCATGTAGGGTGTCCTGTTGCTCATGGCTCCCCTTGGGGTACTTGGTGTCCCTGGAACTGGGTCCCTAAAGTGTTCCTTGAACCATCGGAATAAAGAGCCCAGGGTCTCAAACATCTGCTGTCGGAAGCGGAAGCCATCCTGGGTCACGGTTATGTACTCATGGCGACCTTTGTTGCGGGGCATGTATGATAGAATGAATTTGCCTGGGAACTCCTTAGAAGCTGAAAGAATGTAGTGAATCTTCCCAGAGTTCTTCTTCTTCTCTTCTTTCAGCATCTCCTCTGACTTCTCACGGTTGCCCCCTTCTGTGTCCTTATAGTACTTGAAGGCCAACAGATCACGCACATGGGCTGCCATTGGGTTCACATACCGGGCAATGATCTCATCCAGATCTTCAAATTCCTCACTCCCAATCCAGAGAGACTGTCCTAAACTGAATGCATTCTCCTTCCCTTCCTCGCGAACATCTATGTGCTGATATATTCCATCAGTCACTTTCCAGGTCACTGTCAGGTGGTCAGATCCCTGCAGAAAGTTGGAAACATTACAGCATTTTGAGGTTGTACAGTACATCATTTTACAAATATTGTATGATAACTTAATGGGCATGGAATCTATGCTACTTTCAACCTTCCTGCTTCATACATGTCAAATATGCCTGCTCTGAGATAGCCTATAAATAAATTGAAAATTATGGCAACTTCAAAATTTTAAGAATATATACTGTACTTCAAATGCAATGTTGCACAATATTCAATTAATGATCATTTAACCCTGGAACCGTGACGTGCCTGAAAGTTACGGCAACCATAACATGGGGTCTTTTAGAACCCCACCCAAATTTTTATTTTTATTAATTTTTATATAATACTTTTCAATGTATTGACTATATCCAATCATTCTTTGAACAATGCCTAAAATGATCGCTAATTCAAAATAAGCATGCACTTCCTGTTATATACTTTTTTAAATGGCAAAAGTTCATTGTAATTATCATTTTAATGCATTTTAATTCTTTTGGGGTCCTAAAAGACCCCACGTCACGGTTCCAGGGGTAATCTACATGGAGGTACTATATCGCTCAAAAACATGAGAAGATTTTGCATTTGATTCAAGTGCAGACTGCACTTGCGTCAAATGCATATAGTACATAATACGTAAACATGTCTTTGCATATTCATCTTTTCCTTTTGGTATCCTGTGATTGGTTTTAAAAAGTGTGAATGTGTTTGTATGGATCAATTCCTTGTCCACTACGAGAGGTCAAACTAGCATTTCCGACCATGATCAAGGTAACCTCCTATTTTAACCATATAAATAAAAATTTCAAGCCCATCACACTAATTACACAACAAAATGAAACAAAAGCATCAAATCCAAGTCCATTTACCTTGCTTGAGGGCCTGACAATGACCTCGCCCTGGTCCATTTGTGTCATGAGCTTCTCAGCCTCTTTGAAAGAAATGTTGTGAAATGAAGGATGCACAATGACTCTCTTGATGTATGTTTGGCGCTGTTTGAGCTTGCGGGCATCCTCTTCTGACTTAGTGTGCTTCTCTTCCAGTTCGAAATCATAAAAAGGATCTTTAGATGGTCTCCACTCCCCATTTTTATCTGCTAAGTCTGAGCTCTTGGAGGTGCACTCCACAGAGAAGCGCTCCACCTCAATCTTTGTCACGCGGCAGTGAATTGACTGGCCAGGCCGCACTCGATCCTCTGGATTTGTGACGTGCTTATCTGACAGGTTTTTAATAGGAATGAACCCAGTGATTCCATTGTCTAACCGGACCCGTATCCCTGTGGCTTGTCCTGGGCATGATCCAGCATCAAAATGATTCCACACCTGGACACAAATAAAATGTCAGATTTGGTATTTAGGTGAAAAGCGATTATGCCAAACGGGATAGTAGTTGATGCAAAACTGGTATTATTTTGCAAATAGGTTTTCATAAGGTTAAGAAAAATTTGGGGAAAATTTGGCTTTAGCACAATTCTGGGTAAGTTGTAAGAATTATGATGTAAAATGCCAATAATTATCAGTGCAAACAATTTTTTTGGCATAATTATGGTGGTGAAACACAAATCTTTCAACACAACCTTACCTCAGATAAGTCGGGAAAGTCATTCTTCAGGCAGAATGGGCACTGCCATAGGCCAGTCTCATCATTTCTTACTGGGTTAGCTTGATCTAATTGATCACCTTGGGGCTTCCTGTGTGTGATGGCTGCAGAAGAAAACGGAATGTTACATTCAGTCTGCCTTGCATTCGTCACACTTCAGTTGAAAAATCCTGGTGTACTCACTCATGACATTGGCAAGGACTAGCTTCCCAATGTAAAAAGTCTCAGGAGTCTCCTTTGTAAGCATGTTGAACAATTCCTCTGGGTTAACTGACTGGAATTGAGTCCTCAGGTCCTTGTAGCGATGGTTCAGTTCTGCCCTGATATCATACAGAGTGATGCTCTTGTTCCCAAAGCCCTGTCAAATAAAGGAACATCAGTTTCCATAGTTGGCATAAACAAAGCATTACTTGTGATGTGCAAGTTTTTAAAATGACTCTCACTTGTCTCTCTAATTCCTCGGCAAAGGCATCTAGATCAAGGTCCTTCAAACGATCTGGAGCTTCTAAAATTTCTTCCAGAGCACCAGCAGGGTTGGCATCTTCGTCGTCATATTCCAGAGCATCTACAGCCATTTTCCTGGCCCATTCATAGGTCTCTGGGTGAACCCTGGACCCATCCAGAACTTCCACATACGCCTCAGTGCTGCAAATTTTTAAAGCCTTTGTTAAACTTCCATAAGGAACAATTTTATCTAAATCAGACACAGCAGAACTAAGTCAATAAATTTTTTGAAGTCTGGAACTGAAGACAGTAAGGTTAGCTAACAAACTCCTCCTACCAGGACCTGACCCTTGATACCACTAGTAATCCATTTTACATGCAACATCCTGTACATAAAGGTGAGATTGAGAAGCAAGGAAAAATGAAGACACACAACACACCTGTCCCCAAGTGAATTAGTGTCAATCTTGATAAAACCAGCACAATTGATGAACACCTTAGGCCCCATGTGGCAAGCTGTGACCAATTGAGTCCTGTTTTCCAAGCGCTGGTTTGACTGCTTCAGTATCTGCAGGTTAAAAATAAATGTCAATAACTTCAACTCACCTCAACTCTTCAAATGCATAAAACCCTGATAAAATTCATTTCTGGGATCCAAAATATGGACCCTTTGTCTTAAGCAGTCTTAAGTGGGTTTGTAATGATCTGATACTCACCATTGCCCCGACACAGCTCCCCACTTTGTACTATGTAGCATTCAAATTACATATCTGACCTATTAAGTATTGAAATCTCTATCCCCTGGGTCAGGGTATTGGTTTTACTTCCTCATATGTGGCTCTTGCCATCTCCAATTTGTCTAATCAGTATTTTACTGCTTAGGTATTTTACACCTGATTCTGCTTTGCAGCTCTTTCCTTTATAACACAACTTGAGTACCTTCAGCAATGCTGCTGACTTCCTAGGTCCCAGACCACACACGAACTGCACTAGGTTGGCAGTGTAGGGGAAGTTGATGGCACGGTTGATATCCACGCCAACCTCATTGGTTCGGTTTACAAACTCCAGGTACAGGGCATCCAGAAGTTCTTCCTTTGGAATTTGCTCCTGGTATTGGTGGTACCGCATGCAAAGGATCTCATCATCGCTGGTACATAGTTGTGAGTACTCAATCAACGGATCTTGCATCATTCTGCCTAGGGAAACAGCTTGGCGAAGCAGCAGGGGGTAGTCCCGGAAGTCATTCTGTATAAAATAAAAGTTGCACTGTACCATACTATTATCCCATTAGGGGAGGCGGAGTGGTGCTGCGGTATGTATGGCTGTACAGGTCCTGGGTTCGATCACAACCCCGGCTTTCCCCCCTTCATCTCGTGCAGAGTTTGGGGTCATCTCTTGCTTCATCTTGGGTGGGATTTCCGCTAGACTAACCACCCGGGGAAGTTCACAAAATGACAAAAGGACCAACATTGCATTGCACCTTGCACACCCCCTCCCAGTAACCCTGCCCTCGGACCAGGGCGCATCGCAGAAAGGCTACATTTGTGCAATGCACACAGTATAATAATAAAGGTACGTGCGATATACTCAAGAGGGGTGAAAGCACTACACGGATAATAATAATAATAATAATAAATAATAATAATAATAATAATAATAATAATAATAATAATAATAATAATAATAATAATAATAATAATAATAATGTCCCATTGTTCCTTTTCCCAGATAAAACCTCACAAAACTGACTTATAAGTAGCACCGTAGTAGTACCATAATGTAAGCTATTTTCTTGGATGAGCAAGTGATATTGGTCAAAAATTTTACAAAAATAATATACTACCCATCACATGCAATGCTTATCGGCAAAGGTGTACTGACCTCTCCTTTGATTGAGTTAGCGTAGACTTTATTGAGCTCATTATCCACAATCTCCACATTGATGGTAGGAAACTGCTCATCTTCCACTAAAAGGCTCACGACACCCTTCAGATCTTCCTGAATCATCTGGGCCTCACGTGACTCACCCGAAATGCAGATCACATGAGGTTTCTTTGTGCTGATAAAGTGCTTCAGGGCTGTCAAGTCTGATTCCTGGATAATTTTAAAAATTCGACATTAAGACTGAGAAACTCAACTGAAAAATGCAAGTTTATTTTATGATATCCTTTAGCTGTGGTGAGATGGATCTTCCAAGGAGCATCGATTGCAGCCAATGCTGCATGAAAATAAATAAAATAAAACCCTACACTCACCTTATGGAGACGATCAGGTACCCTCCAAGAGTTCTTCCTCTTGAGAATGTGCTGTAGCCGAAGGTAATCAGAGCAGTCCCCATCTGGTCCTACCATGCAAGCGAAGGCAGCTTGAGAATAGTCTGGCACATAGGCTAATGACATAACCCTCAGGCCCTTGGAAGTGTCCCACTCGTCCTCATCTTCATCAGGAAACTCCACTTGATATGGAGAAACCTTAAGTGAGTTGTACAGATTGCGGCAACAAGCCTTCAGAACAGACTCCCTTGCTTCAGCCAGCAAGCAGGTTTTCAGCTCTTTCCGCAACATCGGGAACAGGAGCTTGTTAAATGCCAGGTCAATGCATTCCCCACGCAGGTCATTCCAATCTTGCACAGTCTTGCTGAACTCATCCTGAAATAATTACATGAGTTGGGCTATGAGTTTATCCTTCATGCTATACAGCAGTGCTTCCCAAACTGTGGGTCGTGAGGGAGGGTAACAAATTATTTTCAGAAAATGATGCCTTCTTTCTTGAAAATAATAACCATAAGGTAAGGTCATTTCACTGTTCACCTGTCTTTTCATGTTGGCGGATCGAAATGTGCACATATAGGTGGTCGCAAATTTTACGAGACGATTATTTTGGGTCGTCAACGAAAGAAATTGGGAAGCACTGCTATACAGGGTGAAGGGAAACTCCCGGACAATCACCAGGTAGACTGGTAGTACTCGAAAACTAATATAGGGATATGCAATTAGTTTTCGGCACTGCTGCATAGTTAATGCATATGGCGCTGTCAAAGTTTCGTGACGTCACATCCGTTCCGCCAGCTTCAACGAAGCAAAAGTCAGCTCGAGGGCCTCTGAACAATCCAGCCCTGGATCTGTAACACATTGTCCATGTGCTGCAATAGGTGATCAAATCCCATCCGAGTAAGAATCCAGGTGCGACACCCATGCACTTTGTCATTTTTACCTTGTATTCTACCATCCGCCCCTCTACACTTTAAAGGCGCAGTACGCATTAACTACGCAATGGAACCAAAAACTA
>JYFJ02004345.1:0-32783 GCA_000934665.2 Catajapyx aquilonaris
CTCTCTTTTTGTGCAAACCCCGCTTTGTCACCTTTCGCTTGGTGCCCTCCAGCTCTGAATACCAGATCAGGAGCACGTACACATACCCGGTACAGCCCCGAGCACTTCGTCTCAGTCCCAGGTCCGGATCCATGTTTTCCGGGCCACACTTGTATGCATCTAAGGATAAGTGTCGGCTGACAAAAGTCACGTCGTCGCTGAGTTTGGCGGGGAGGGAAAGAGGCTGGTGGTGGTAGGTGGGGGGTGGTGGTGGTGGTGGTGGTAATTAAGGCAAGCCTCATTTGCTTAAGAATTGGCTGGAGCCCGAGGAAGGTCTGGAAGTGTTATGAGGCGAATACTCTAGCAATTTCCAGGAGTGTACCACTCGCCAGGGGTACAAGCACTCCAACACTCGCGAACACTTGTTCTCAAACTTGGCAAAACCCGCCGTACACTCCGGATTCGCCGATTCTAGTCGTCAGTAAATTCGCAATAACGTTGCAAATAACAGTTATTAAAGTAATAACAGATTATAGCAAATCACTATTATTGAAGTAATAACATATTAGAGGAAATCACTATTATTGAAGTAATAACAAATTAGAGGAAATCACTATTATTGAAGTAATAACAGATTATAGGAAATCACTATTATTG
This sequence comes from Catajapyx aquilonaris, assembly GCA_000934665.2. Lineage (NCBI taxonomy): Eukaryota > Metazoa > Arthropoda > Diplura > Dicellurata > Japygidae > Catajapyx > Catajapyx aquilonaris. Next base: position 637 of record JYFJ02004345.1, read on the forward strand.
AAGTAATAGCATATTAGAGCAAATCACTACTATTGAAATAACTTTGTAGTGAATCACTACTATTGAAATAACTTTGTAGTGAATCACTACTATTGAAATAACTTTGTAGTGAATCACTACTATTGAAATAACTTTGTAGTTAATCACTACTTTTGAAATAACTTTGTAGTTAATCACTACTTTTGAAATAACTTTGTAGTTAATCACTACTTTTGAAATAATTTTGTAGTTAATCACTACTTTTGAAATAACTTTGTAGTTAATCAGTACTTTAGAAATAACACCTTGCAGACAATTACTTGTTTTATTGTAATAATAGCTTATAGCCAATCACTAATATTGAAATTCTGTATCTGCCTGTAGCTTAGTTATAACTACTATTGACATATCTCTTTGGAGCTAATTACTGCTATTGTAACAACAACTTGTAGCTAATCGCTTATATTGTAACAACAGCTTGTAGCTAATCACTGCTATTCTAACATCAGATGCAGCCAATCACTGCTATTCTAACATCAGATGCAGCCAATCATTGCTATTGTAACAACAGATACACCTAATCACTGCTATCGGAACACCAGATACAGCCAATCATTGCTATTGTAACAACAGATACACCCAATCACTGCTATCGTAACAGATACACTAATCACTGCTATTGTAACAACAGATTGAGCCACTCACTAAAATACCGGATTGAAGCTTATAGCTAGCATACTATTGAAATAAATGTAGCTAATCACTGATATCGCAATAACTGTTTTCACAATTAAATTTGCAGAATTTTGGCAATTCGCGGAATGAGGATGAATTCGTGAATCAATCACTTCCTACAGCCGAGTCTTAAAAATGTCTCACCCCCCGTGAAGTAACACCCAAATAAAACTTCTTTTCTCGACGCAACCGGTGGAAAAATAAACCCCCCCTCGGATCCGACGAGAAGCTTTTTCTGCAGACGGCAGCCATCAGCTCATCTAGAAGGCCCCAAAAGAGAACTCCTCCCCACATCTTTTTTTTCCCCCCCCCTTACCCACCCACCCTGGCCTATACCTCCCTTTTCCACTCTTCACTTCTTAATGCAACTAGCAGCTTTCAAAAGGGCTCTCCGTTACAGCTGCCTTGACATTACGCCCGACACTTTGATGCTTTCAGCGTGACTTACTCGTTAGTTGGCCTACTCTCAACCTACCCACTCCTTCCCTCTCCTTCTATGTAGGTCGCCAAAATTAACATTCCTCTTTTATCAACAAAAAATGTCAAAGCCAGGTCCGGAAGAAAAAAAAACTGTCTTACAGAATATAGCAACATTCCTGGAAATGATCGATTGTTGACGTACGTCAGACTACATAGTTGTAATTACATAAAATTTAGCGCAATGGTATACTGCATATAGTGTACCGTATATTCAGTTCGTGGAGTATTTTTATATGGGAGTAAGTTGCGTCGACTCTGAGAATAATAACAGTGCACTTACCCTTCTGCTGGAGTTGTCTTTTGGAGTTTGGTCTGACGCCACGGTGCCGAATATGGTGGGCTGAAACAATAAGAGAAAAATGTATGTTAACATATTTTCTTCATTTAAGACCGGTTTCATGGCACGGATTTAACACTGGCTGAATTATTTATACGGATACAAAAGTTTAGTTTAGTGTCTGTTGCACCACTGAAAGTATTCCCTACTTATCCAATCGTGGTGTATACAACCTCATCTGAAAATCTCCGATTACGTAGGCTAAATGTGTCAATCATACAAAATGTGACATTTTCTAGTGCAGTTGACTCCGAATATAACAGATTCGGCTACAAATGACTTTCGATGATAACAGCCTCGAAACTTCCATACGGCCCTTTTTTACTCCTGTTATAACAGACTCATTTTCATCTCGCCTCGGGTATAACATACAATTTTTTTGGCCTCTCGGAGAGAAAATATGGTGGTTTTTGATTATCCAACCTCCTTTCCCACGCGTGTAGGAAGGCAGAGAATACTGGAGGGGGTGATTTTCGCATCTGTCACTGATCTAAGTTACTCAGAATCACACTTTTTCTGGTGTATTTGGCAACAAGGAGACGGCAGTAAAAAATTACGGATTTCTTTGGTCCTGCCTAATTTACGGGTGAGCTAATTTTGCATTTTTGTGGTTATAATTTCATTAACAAAATCATTACCATAGTAGCCAGAAATGCCCTGCGACATCTTATGGATAACTATATACAGGGTGTTTCAACTTTTTTTGTCCGGACAGTTATCCGAAAATTGCACGTAGCTGGTACTTTGTAAGCAGTGACTTGAAAACGGTGATTTTTCGGAGGAATGGGGGAATATTCCCTGCGAATCGTAGGTTGAAGTGGCATATACGTGCTTCCCGCTGAAAATTGAGGGTCAAGCCTGGACACTCATTTTTTCAGGCTTGACCCTCAATTTTCATGCCATGGGATGTGTGACCCTCTTTTTCCCCCATTCCCCAATCCTCCGACAAATCACCGGTTGCAAGTCACTGCTTACAAAGTAGGAGCTACGTGCAATTTTCCGATAACTGTCCGGACAAAAAAGTTGAAACACCCTGTTATCCACTGAATCTCCAATGGATATTTAGATATAGGATATGTCACTGTGCTACTTGGGATATTATTGTGCATTATAAGCTTACGGAAAGCTGAACACCTGTATTCGATGCAACTGTGGTGATTTGGCTTTAACAGACCTCGCTCGGATATAACAGACTTTTTTCCGTTGTCCCTTGAAGTACCGTATGTTATATCCAGAGTCAACTGTTCTACTGAAAACCGGTGGCAGTAGAGTAAAATGTATGTCCTATCCGTCCATTGCGTCTGGTGCACTCGGATCACGACAATAATGGTTTTTTGTGCCGCGGCGTTGTCATCAGAAAGGGTCATCTGCACATCCGCTTTATTATTGGTCGGGGGGAGTTCAGCTTTTACCGGAGGTTTCCCTCGGCGCGTATGAATAACAATCAGCGGCAGGGTAATCATCACAGGGGCTGGCGCTTATCTGCACTAGATTTATCGGGAGGGGGCGGCCTCCCATCCCCGGCTCGCCAATCGCCAGATTTGCACGCAAAACCACAAAACCATCACTTTCCGATTCAATCTGACCAAAAATTACATCGGCCGACATCTACCGGCCAGACTCGGAACTGTTTGAATCAACCGACTGAAATCACACCCCTGAGCCATCTACCGGCCGTATTTACAAACACACGGTTAACCCCAGCTGCCACATGAGGCGCCACATTCCGGCCCACAAAATTGCGCGCCAAATCAATGCTCTCAAAAAATTCGCAAACATGACGTCATAGGTTTAGACCGGGTGGCAAAGTGACGTCATTGTTTGTTTTTTTTAGGCGGACAGGAAACGGCATGAATGGACACATGTGTCTGGATGTTGAGGTCAAGTGACCGGCGCCGGAGTGGGTGACCTCAAAATGCGACGTTGCGAATCGTGCGCTACTTGTTTATGAGACGCAATTTTCGACGCAAAGAGTGCTCCTTGAAGATTTATTCATTTTGTACTTTATGGGGCCCAAAACATTCGTACTCTCGGGATAGTAACATTTATTTTTACCCGGTTAGAGGATGGCGCCCGTTTTGGAGCACGCAGCTCCGATCTTCACACAAGAAAACATATACGCTAAGACACGTATAATAATAAATAAGATGATAATTATTATGCAGGTAATAAACAATAATACACCATAATCGAGGGATCTCAGATCAAAGGCGGCTAAGTCCATTTTTGGGGGTGTAATACAAATACGTCCAGCAATCATGTATTTTAATGTCATTGCGTATTTTGCACATTTTCGTATATGTAGCTGAGCCGTGGCAACATAAGGACGCAAAAAAGTTTCAAGATTGTACCAGTGAAAGTTAAGTAATCATCAGTTTTTGCTCATTTTACGACCAGCATTATTTTTTCTACTTAGTCGCCTTTGATCTGAGATTAATTAATTTATTAATTAATCTATGCAGGGTGGTCCAACATCAAGTGTCGTTTTATAACGGCTATTAATAGAAGCGCTTTACGATTGACGTACCAGCGACGTGTAAAATTGCCCACTTCGATGGCGCCGAAGATGCGCCGAAGTGGGACATTTTACGCGTCGCTGCTACGTCATCGCAAAATCACTGCTATTAATCGCCGTTATCAAACGACACTTGATGTTGGACCACCCTGTATAAATAAAGCCGTTTGGGAGTCTGTCTGTCTGTCTGTCCGCCTGCCAACCGTCATTTTCCTGCCATCTGTGCTCCACCCCCAGGCCGGGAGAGGATGGAGGTGTTGGGGGTTGACTACAGATGGCAGGCAAAGACGGTTGCCGTTATACAGGCGGGAGAGGTTCAAGGTGTTGGAGTAGCATGACCACAGATGGCATTGGTGGGCGGACACACAGAAAGACAGACAGTTGACGGGGGCACTGGCAGGTGTTTTCCCTTCATTCATTTCTTCGCGGGCAACGCCGGGTGCCGCAGCTAGTAATGAATAAAACAAAAAGAGAGCAGTAATAGTAGACTATAATACGAACAGTCTGATTACTGCTCTCTTTTTGGTCCGATTTTACTTCCTAATTACAACAATTAGGAAGTAAAATCTGACCAGTAATTCTGTCCATTCTGACACAGTTGACTCCGGATACAACAGCATCGGTTATAACGGACTTTCGCTTATAACAGACTAGAAAGGTCTGTCCCGGCATGCTTCCACAAGGCTTCAAGGTAATGCCGTGTTTTTTTACTCCTGATATAACATACTCGTTTTCACATCACCTCGGCTTTAACACTGAGACCATTTTTTGGCCCCTCTGCGGGAAAATATGCTGTTTTTTTTAAAAAATTATCCAACTTCCTTTGCAAGTCAAAGGCAGAGAATACGCTGGAAGGGGGAGGGAGATTTTCGCATCTGTCGCTGATCTAAGTTACTCAAAATCATACTTCTTAGGGTGTATTTGGCAACATGGAGACGGCAGAAGAAAATTACGGATTTTTAAAAATCCTAATTTAACCTAATTATTTTATTATTAATAGCCTAAATTTAGCCTAAAATTATTAATAGCCTAATTTATGGGTGAGCTCATTTTGCATTTTTGTGGATAGTTTCAGAAATAAATGCAGTATAGATGAGTGCAATATAAGCATAAGGGGAAGCAGAAAACTTGGGTGTATATTTGTTGAAAAAGTGGCGATTTGGCCACTCGTTTATAACATACTTTTTCCCGCGGTCCCCTAAAGTCTGTTAGATATCAGGATTCAATTGTATAATAATTACAGTCCCTTAATGTTACATAGTTCCATAATCATCACGCGTTCTAAACCATTCAAATGAGCGTGATTGTTGTTTAAGAAAGACTATTCAAGATGTAAGACAATATTCATGATTCAATTTCAAATTATCTTTGAAGTTTGATGATTACACACATTCCTCTACGCAAATTTCTAAGCAGAACACTTATTTGAAAATAATACGTAATTATATTGCCAAGCTTATTTGAGCAGCATGTGAGAGTGTCCTGGGTTTCAGCTTCTCATTTGCATTTAGAATTACCCAGTGGATTTTCCTCAGTGCGCAGTACCTTTTGTTGCATTCTAGTTATTAGCTCATGGAACTATACGGTCCCTACCTAGAAAAATCGTCTGCAGGTGGAATGAAAATCCGGTCTGACACAGTATATCGCCTGAGGGTTTTCCGGGGTGTGCGTGCGAGCCGGAGTCTCTCTCAGCCAGCAAAGGATTTGTCCGGGGAAAAGGACACGACAAGGCTTTTCCATTTGCAAAGGTAGAACCCTGCTTATTCTCGGGCCCCTTTTCGTTCCCTCTCTCCCAAAAGCCCAAAAGACAATGCACTGCAACACCCGGTACTCATACTACAATCAATATTACTGTCAAAATTAGTAGTTTGTGTCCAGCTTCTACAGTGTGAATGACTCCTCTGGCTGCTTCTGTCCCACAATGTCTTCATGACACACTCAACCCGATTAGGGGGAACTGTGGACAATCGATTTCTGTCCGGTTGATTAGCCCTCCCCCTTTCCAACAGCCCCCCTTTGGAACTGACATTTCCTTCCACCAGACCAATAAGGGAGGACCCAGATCCCATTAAGCAAAAATGTTGGCACATATAGAAGGCAGAGGAAGAATTGGAAGGAGGATGCCAATAGGGGGGTCGCCAATCCAATCACAAGAACCCCTAAGATTGGCATGTCTTCTAGATAAATATCCATTGAAACAACTAACATCTAGGGAGGAATTTAGAGAGAATTTAGGAGAGTACAATGCTAGACATGTCGTACTGTTGGCGCCATGAACCTGTGGCTGAAAAAGAGCGAATCGGCTCGTGGCGCCACCAATAATGTCAATCGCTGTACCTGGTATATGATGTGGTGTAAATGGGTAAATTTTTACTTGTGCTGTATCAGGTGTTAGTGTTTGAATTGCGACGGGAGTGTCACGTGACGAGGGGTGAGTCAGACAACATTTCTTCCTCCCCTCTCCTCCCTTCCTCTCCCCTCATGCTCTCATCCAGGGCTCTCCCATGAAAGGGATTTCGATCAATTTCCTCCAATGGGAGAGGGAGTCCTGGGACTGTCGTGTTTCAGCACATCACTGGATAAGCCTCATTAGAAGGGAGGGAACTCCAGGCTATTCATCTCTTCGCTTTTTTTGGCCACTAACAAACTATCAAAAGCATGATCGCAACATTTCCAACCCTGCTTGGACAATACAGGTCATTTCCAACTCTGGTCCAACATGGCGACACATTCCGGCATATATGTCTTTTCCAACCATTTTAACAACCAGTTATACGTCACACTCAAAAACATGTCAACATTAGTTGCAAACCTGTAATATTCTGAATGCACGAATCATGTAATAGTACACATAAATATTGTATTGAATTTAGCCAAAAGCGCTATTTAAAAAAAAAAAAAAAAAACNAAAAAAAAAAAAAACTGGGAGAGTGCTTCAGTATTTCTGAGTTTTAATTATTTACTCTCGCCGGATCCATTATAGGAGAGTAGACACATTAGCAAGGCAAACACACTGGAGGGGGTTACATTTCCTGGCACCCCCTCACCCTTTCCCCTTTCCCCACCTGCCCCCACAATAAAAGGGAGGTGGTTGTACGAGGAGGGGAGGGAGAGGAATTATGTATAGGAGCAAATGGAGCTTCCTAAGACGAGATTGATGGAAGTGTTTACATTGCTGTGGAGACGGAGAGAATAATGACGATGTGACTACACTTGAACAAAAAAATATGCTGCTGCTAAGCTCTTTCACTTTAGGTGTCGAGTAACACGCGAAAATAGTTGTATCGAAATATATCAAAGATCACTATCGATATATCGAAGGCACCTTTTATTTATCGATGCTATCGAATGTGAATTCATTTTTGAACAATATTTCATCATAATATATCAAAGATCACTATCGATATATCGAAGGCACCTTTTATTTATCGATGCTATCGAATGTGTATTCGAAATATATAGATGAAGATCGATATATCGACGGTACTTTTTATTTATCGATTTATGCAATTTTGCTTTCGAATGTGTATTGATTTTCGATCGACATTCCATCGAAATATATCTAAGATACATTTTTATTTATATAGATATATTAGCTTTTGCTATCGAATAATGTATGACTTTCGATCGATATTCTATCGATATTTGAGCACTAACAGATCATATCGACTTTTTATACTACATTTTAGCCCCAATTATCGATTTGGGATCAATTTGTGTTCCTCATAACTGAATAGTGTACCCGGTCCAGACTGAAGTGTAAATCATAGACGTCCTAGATATTAATAATATCTATGGCGGTGTAAATGACCCTTCAATGACTTTAAACCTATACAACAGTGTTGTGGCAGTTTGTACACGTAAGTTCAGGGGCGTTGATCCGGAAATTCGGGCGGGTCTCCGGGGGGGGGAAGACCAGCAAGGGAAGACGCAAACAATGAGTAACGTGATTCATCAAATCAAATGGGGTTAGGGTTGGTGATATAGGAGAAAAAATTCCCCCATATCGCGTATGAGGTCCTCTTTCCCTCCCCATTTTTGGGCTTATCTGCACGTACCGAAATGTTGCGTGCGTGTACTCAATTACGAATAACACACGTTACATTCGCGCCGCGTGGGGTTGTAAATAATTCTTCCGATTAAGATCAGGCAGCTAATTTTAATCTCCTTGATGGCCATTTCGAGCCAACTCCAGTTTTAGCGCCCTGGACATGCAGAGCATAAACTTAATCGAAAGTGTTGCCAAACTGTAATTTCCAACAACCACCCTTCAAGAATGTGTCGATTGAAAATAACTAATAAAATGCAACGTCGGCATTCCTGTCGGTCGCTTGACATGGAAGTTCTGAACAAAAGGTATATCCGGGTGGGGGCCAAACTCTCTCTCTCTCTTTCGAAGCGTGAACGTGACACTGGGTAACGCATGCACATCATTCGGCAAGGAAGTTGATGGGAAGGGTAGCCAGACCAAACAGAGGTAAAGCACCTCTGAGAAAATATATTAGGAATCACGAATCCTGCCATGTGAATCACTAGAATACAAGGTTTCAAACTTACTGGCGTCTCACTTATATGGCGACTTTGTCCCTACACATATAGGTAGCCTACATGTAGTTACCATGTATAGTTACCACGTGGAGTGAGAGACGTGTGCATGCGCGCCTCTCGTTGTGGCATATCATGCTACGTCCTAGCGGGAGCGGGCCGGGAAATGTTGCCAAATTTTGGCAACGGGTTAACAACTAATTATTGGCCAGATTTTCCCAACCGGTACTCACGTCGGAGAAGTGAAGTGTGCGGAGTTCTCCGTTGACTGGTGGTACCGGGGTGTATCCAGAGGCGGATGACGAGCATGAGGATGACGATGTCGAGGGTCTTTCCATGATTCTGGCGCCGTCCATCCTGCGCACCAGAACTGGCTCCCAAAGCTCGCTGCTGGTGCTGCTGTACGCGTTGGTTTCCTTGTTCTCCTTGGTTCGCTCGTCAACCACGACTCCGTTCTTGTGTACCGTCACGCTTTCTTTGGTCACCGTCGATGATTTGACACTCAGCGTCGTTTCCAGGCGCACAGGGGCCTTCAGGATCCCGGCCCTGATCAGGATCTGATTGATCAGATCGCAGTGTGGCACCGTGCCATGCCGTAGCGCCTCCTTGATCGCGGCACCTTCCTCATCCTCCAGAGTGATGGGACACCCGTTGATCAGCAGCACCTCTTCCTCCTGCACCGAGGTGTTCTTCTCGCAATCCACAACCTTCATTCCTTTGCCCAAGATGGAATCCACAGTCCCTTGGATATCAATGTCCTCCATCTTGTCCATACCCTCCATCCTGACTCACAGTACAAAATGGCTGTCCAATCTACTGGAATTTATCCATATTGTCTGGCCTCATCCACACTGATAGTCACCAATTGTTATCCATACTGACTGGCTGCAACGCGCATCCTTCTTTCTCCAAACCTGACCGAAAAACGTAAAGCTCAGTGTTTCCGTACAGCCCAGTCTTTCAACAGCCTGAGAGTAACGGAAAAGACAACGTAACTTCAATGTGGCTTGTCAAGAGAGTGGTTCAAGTAAAGGAATATGTCATTGTTACCGCGCACTGTGAATTCTTTTAAAGAGGTGTTTCTGTCTTCCCTTTGCAGGAAGACAGGAATAATATCGATTTGGTTCAATCTCACAATTCTTGGAATAATGTTCGATTTTAGCAAATATGCCCGGATATATTTTAAACCGGGTTATTTTTAAAATTGCCTATAATAAGTGAGCGATTAAGTCAACTGAAATTGGTCGAAACAGAGCGTGTGGAACAAACACGATCACTCGACTATTCGACCTAAAAGGCCATAACACTCAGGCTAGAATTCTTAAAGCACCAACAAACGATCCACCATCTAATTGAAAAGAATCTGACCCGTAAGAAATCCCCATTACGAAGGGAAACCTCACGAACACGTCACTTTTGGAGGGGAAGACCAACCCTCCCCAAAATCCTCTCCACGCGACAGTGAGTGATAAACCTCTCAAGGAAAACCGAGATGGGTTTCCCGTAATCCCGATTGACGAGACCGTCGTCGTCGTCGTCGTCGCACGTGCTGGTGACATCACCGACTAAAGTGTGACTGACTCACTTCAAAAGCAGGGATTTGCACACACCGGCTATCGAGCGAGCAAATCCGCAGCGCACGCGCACTTTTTTATCCCGCTAAACTGCTATAACTGTCTATCAGTGGTCAGGCTGAGTCAGGCGTCTGACCTTTGACCCCGCCTGATGCGAACTCGATCCGTTTCTCCCCGGCCCAAGAATTAATTACCTGAAACCAACCCGATCCCATTCATTCATAGTAATCAGAGCCGCGATTTGGCAACCATGGCCGGGAAGATCAACAGGCCAGTGGCGCCAACATGTCACCCAAAACCCTCATAAGGAGCAGGGCTGGGTGGACCATAAATTTCTCAGACACTCAAGGCCAAGGAAACATGAAGCTGATGAGGGGAGGTCAAAGTGCTAGTAAGCTGTCCAGTCATTGCGATACATGGCGACAAATTGGCGCACCTAGATCATATTATGGGTCATTACACTACATGAAATGTCGGCTGCACCGGAAGAAGAATATTTTCCACATCGTGTCTTCCGGCACACATTGCGCTCATTACTCTAATCTCCAGTTGACCTCATGATTTTTCAGCAAGTAAACACAACTCCATCATGCGAGGAGAAACAACTGCAAAAACTTTGTTGCAGGTCCGGTTTAGCCGATGCTGTCCGTTTATGGTCAGTCGTGGGGTCCACACATACTGTCGGCCTTGGAACCCTCTAGTAATGAGACTGCTGGACCAAAATTTGATTGCTGCGAGGTACAGAGAGGAGGGCGGTCAAATCCCCATCCCTTTGATGTCGCACCCACTTGACTCAAAAACGTGTCGCCTCATTATTGTGCAGGACCCCGGATACGTATACACACAACCATACAACCCTAGTACGCACAAATATGTATCACTTGTGCCGACACTAATTAAAAGCCCTGTGGGCGTCACTCCACACACACTGTACAGGGTGGTGTACTCACCAAAGTTAGACTATAAATATTAGTTTCATATTTGCAATATATGTAGCCGTTAATAAGATTTTGTTCGGATTTAAGACTTTAAATAATTATATCGTTAACCGCTAAAATATGTAGCCCATACCCACCATTAGCTGTTAAATGTGTAGTTAACATTTTATCGTCAACTAGCTAATACTCGTTATTAGCTGTTAAAATATGTACCTATTATTTATCGTTAACTACTAAAATATGCAGCCAATATTCGTCAATAGATGTTAAAATCTGTATCAAATATTTTGTCGTTATATGTAGCTAATACTCGTTATTATCTGTTAAAGTACGTAGCTAAATTGTTAGCTGGAACTCTTCATTCGCTGTTAAAATGTGTAGCTAATATTCGTCATTAACTGTTAAATTTGTAGCTAATATTTTATCGGTAACTCGAAAAATATGTAGCTAGCATTCATCACTAGCTGTTAAAAGTGTAGCTAATATTTTATCGGTAACTCGTAAAATATGTAGCTAACATTCATCAAATATTTTGTCGTTAACTAGCTATACGTAGCTAATACTCGTTATTAGCTGTTAAAGTATGTAGCTAAATTGTTAGCTGGAACTATTCATTCACTGTTAAAATGTGTAGCTATTGTTTAGCTAAAATATGTAGCTAATATTCGTCATTAACTGTTAAATTTGTAGCTAATATTTTATTGGTAACTCGTAAGATATGTAGCTAACATTCATCACTAGCTGTTAAAAGTGTAGCTAATTTTTTGGTACAGCGATAATAATATTTAGCATATAGATTATTCACCTGTAGCCTAGTTGCTGAAAATACTTGTCTTGTATTATTTTAGCTTGATGAATGAACAATGCATAATTTCTGGGGGGTTTCACGGAGATGTACAGTAGAGTGTAGGCTACCGTCGCCTCGGTACTTGGGCAGTACTCCACGCTGTAGTTTACTCACGCATATTATAGCCATATACACACCCACTCAACGGGGCTACAGCTATCAGTTTGACCGCAGAACAGTCATCAATCGTCACGTGGAGGAAAACAGAGAGCTATTAAAATTTAAAAGAGTCGGGCGGTTTACCAGGAAAGAGGCCCCACGCACTTTGACCTTTTTCCCTGGTGGTCACTGACCAAACGGTAAAACTTCCTGATTTTAATTCTGTAGAGAACGAAGTGGCAGACACAAAGCTGACCGCGGGCCTGTTAGGAATTCTCTAATTACAGTCTGTTTTAAAGTCTTGCTTTTACGAGGCTCCCTTTGAATTAAATCGAATCATTATAGTACTCTGTGCTTACACTGCGTCTACTCTTCCTTTATTCCCTTTGTAGCAATTATTCTTATGCGGAAGTAGCAATTACCATGTCGCTCTCTAAACTAAACTGCATTTTGCACGAGATGTATAGTTAGACTTCCACTAAGTAAGAATTCAATTTATTAATTTAATTCATAATCTAATTTAATATGCAAACGTCAGAAATTTTAACTATAGGTCAAGGAAATCCAATCTACTGTTGGGTTAATATAATTAAAGAATTTAATTTTTGGTTAAGTTCAATCTTCTTATTATTATTGTTATTGTTATTATTGGAGCTATTTTGGCGGCGCTGACTCATTTCAAGCCATTCGTAATGGATTACGTTGTGTAGTGCTCTTACTCTGCGCTTAATTAATTACAGGAGGCCCCATATAATTACGGAACAGTTCAGAGGCAGAGCACTTGAGAGTTTCCGGAGCCATGGAAACGTCTGGCAGGTCCGGATAAACCGAGTCATTTCATTTCCATCCTGCACGTGACGTGTACGGTCAAAATAAGTATAGTTGAACAGTCTCGAGGAAGAGAAAAATAAAAATAAAATTTTAAAAAAATCTGATGAGGAGGCGTGGTCCTGGTCGTGACGCCTTGTCGTGGCAACAAGACAAATAAGGAATGTACGTTACTTGCTGCCCACGGTGCAAGAGACCCATCAGTGAAACCAATCTCGCATTTTCGCGACCCTCAACCGTGACATCGTGGGATTGGCACACCTGCAAGGAGCTGTGACATCACTTTAACAACGTCACCTGTGAAGTCTATTAACAACTAATACCAGTATAGAAGGTAGTTAAAATGCAGAGCATGCTTGAATTGAGAATAATTTATTGGCCTAATATTAGCAACTACTTGTAATAATTTTGATAACCACTAAGATTTTGTATAACCACTTGTAGTAGCACCCAACACTTTAATAACCACTTAGAGCAACTATAATACTTTGGATAACCACTTATAGTAGCTGTTAACAATCTTTGATAAACCACTTGTAACTAATATTTTGGATTTGTAGTAGCAGCTAACTTGATGGCCACGTATACTCGAAGTGGTTATCCAAAGTATTAGTTCCTCTAAGGAGTCTAAGCAGTTACCTTAGAGTAGCTATTGTTTTGAATAACCACTTACAGCAACAAATATTTTGGATAACAACTTAGAATAACTAATATTTTGGATAACCACTTAGAGTATCTAATATACAGGGTGTTTCAACTTTTTTGTCCGAACAGTTATCGGAATATTGCACGTAGCTGCTACTTTGTACGCAGTGACTTGCAACCGATGATTTGTCGGAGGAATGGGGAATTGGGAAAAAGAGGGTCACACATCCCGTGGCATGTGTGACCCTCAATTTTCAGCGGGCAGCACGTATGCCACTTCAACCTACGGTTCGCAGGGAATATTCCCCCGTTCCTCCGAAAAATCACCGTTTGCAAGTCACTGCTTACAAAATAGCAGCTACGTGCAATTTTCCGATAACTGTTCAGACAAAAAAGTTGAAACACGCTGCATTGATAACCACTTCAAGGAAGTGCTCAAAATATTCTTAAATAAACAGCTTAGTTAGTGCAAACATTGCTAAAATCACAATTGGTTCATCCGTATATAGTTGAAGGCTTCTTGACTTCATGTTTCAGCAGGTGTGCCAGGGTGTGGTAGTGTTATGCGTCTCCTCATATCGTGACCAGCAGGTGTGCCAATATTAATTTTCAGGCAAGTGGTCCTTATAGTAAAGTGACGTTAAACGAGTGTGTCTGGGGCTGACCAATGGCCATAGCCTTCTGTGGGCCACCCTCTAGAGAGACCCAGATGGAAAACCCGTGTTGTCACGGGCTGGCTCTCCCGTGGACCCAATGGCATCGACACCTCACGCAATCGTCGCTCAACCGCTTGTTTATTGCCCCATTCCCGGAAACGGCCCGTCAATACCACTTCGCGACTCAGAAAGGAATTCCATTCGGACCAATAAGAGAGGGGTGGGAGGGGGTGGAGGATGGTGGAGGATGGGGGGAACATTCGCCATCAGGGCGGAGGTCAAACTGCGCCATTTTACGACTTACCCGCCCACCACTCTAATCTCCACCGAGGAAGATCATAACCCTAAACGATAACACAGACATTAAAGTTTTAAGAGTTACCGACGATAAGGATGAACCTGGCCTTCTATTCCTGTTTCCGCCATCAAATCTGCGCGCATTCATTTCTCCCCTAACACAAATGACAATCTTGAAAATTTGCTTGAGTCTGTACTGTACCTCTGTTTATCTGCAGTGAGTCATCAGTAGCGTACAGAGAGGGAGGATGCGCCATCTATGTGAGGCATGTGGCACCAAGTCCACAGTCGGGAGCATGGCCTTAGAATACTCAGATCTGGTCAATGCGCCTGACGGAGCGTTTTGCGGGAGGTGCTCACTTGAGAGCGCCTTTCCGAATCTCTATACATACGTGGCGACCTACCGGACAGCGCTAAACTTAGGAAGAAGGGAAGAGGCGGTCAAAATTAAGAATCTCATACGATCATACGAGTATGATGATAGGGGAGGGGAGTGTCCGGGGGCTGGTCGGGAGAAGCTAGGGGCAGTCTTGCCATGTTTTGACAAGCGGTTCAATCTCGCGGTAATATCTACATTCATCATCAAATGGTATGAATTATTAAACTATTCTTCATTGTGAATTTTGTACACGTATTAAATTAGTGCAATTGTGGATTTAAACGTAGTCTTCCATTTAAGCAAGCATTTCCTGACATAATAAGTAGGCTATATATACATATATCAACTTGTGCATTCCAGTTACCTTTTGTGCAACTGGAATGCACAAGTCGATTGAAACATTGTTCTGGGCACGTGTCTGGAGCATGCGGAGTCTGCTGCTTCTGTAATGCAGTTTTCCTTATCAGTGATCTTCCCCCTGGCACCTCCTTTCCCCCTCACCCAGTCCTAGTTCTCTGAATCGCAAAAGATCGTCCCCCAAGAAACGGGGAAGGGGAGATGAAGAGTGGGGCTGGCTTCCAATCCAGATTAGAATGCGGCCAAATCGAGGTAAAGACTGCGTTTGAAGTCGAGGGTATATTCGCATGGATATGCGTCTTGTATTTTGTATGCACAATATTCAATCAAGATTCGGCTGTGTTCACCAAGAATCCCACGAGATTCACTGCATTACATTTGTTTGCACGTAAATGGAAGGAAGTCGCCTACAGTGCGTGTAACTTTTCCACCATTTTAAAAAATTTGAATAAATAATAATCAATTGTCTCAACTCATAATATAGGCCAATTAATTAATGTGTGACGTGTTTAATGCATTAATAATAATATAGGCAAATCGTGGTCATTGTTCCTGAAATCTTGTACTTGCTATTCCTTCATATTCACCCATTTCTACTAGATCCCCATGATTTGCTTTTGAATCACTGCCGACTATGCAGCTGACAGTGTCCCAGTCACCCTCCGACAGATCCGGAGTGTGTTGTCGCCCTGCCATTACCGGGTGGTCGGACCCTGTATCCTTCAACGTCGCAATTACCCCCATTCCACCCCATGCAAAAATGTGTCTCCCCTAGAAAGGAAGGAAGTCTCAAGACATGTGGGTTGGGTTTGGGGGGAACCCAAACAGGGCCCCGTTCGTCTGTCAATCCCCATAATGGCCCTGCAGGCTGGCAAATGCGGACTTGCCATATCTCCAGGCTCCACCAGAGTCCATTATGTTTGTTCTCCGTCCGTACGACCCTCCAGATGGTATCCCCCCCCAATTTGCCGGGGTTTCCTGGAAAGAGGCCAGCTTGAAGCCTCCTCGGCTCCTTGAGAGACTACCACGCCCCGGTGCATACACATGCAATAATCCAGCAACCAGCATGCGCCCACTTGCACAACTTGGTAGTCCATCTAATCGTTACTGCCTGTTGCTCGATCTTGCAATTCCACCTTGGTATGACAAGCATGAAACACGTGCTGGCTACAAGGAATATTCTGGACAGCATTGGATCACAATATTTGGTCTGCGAGTCAATATTTATGTGCCCTCAAAAAGAAGAGTGATTACACACTCTTTATACAAGGTATATTGCCTTATCTCAAACACTGCCGCGTATTCTCCTGAATTTCAGTGTGTACACAATATAATCATGTCTGGTCAACCACGACAGGAGCCCAAAATAAATAGTGTGTGAAGTAATTATGTACGACTAAATGAATCGCTGTCGTCACATTCTTCTCATTACAACGGATGATGCAATGGAGATGGAAATACTCGGGTGTCACCCTAGTTGCAGGCTTATTGTTAATCAGTCCCAGAAGACACCCCAGACCGCGTGACGTAACCCAGCCGAACCGCAGATTCTAATCGGCAATATTATGCAACCGCACAGCTCATTAATAACACCAGGTGGCGCCATTGGTGCTCGTGTATGATTGTTTGTAAACACCGATTCGGATTAATAATGTGAACGACTTTGCATAAACCGTAGTCAAGTCCGTTTATATTCTTAAACTCTTCTGATCAAAATTGTTGTTAAGAATGTTTCAAAGAGTTTATATTATAACCAAAATAAAGTCAGAATGCAACTAGTTTTTTTAAAAGCATCGCATCGCTTTATAAAATGGGTGAATAATCGCATCATAATGGCTAATTATTATTATTATTATCAACAACATGTTATCCTATCAAAGAGCATGTCAGTGACAAATCAAAATAATTATTAGCATAATAACTGAACCAATAATAGTATTAGTAAAATGTGAAAATAATGAATCAAATACCAATTAACGTCAAATTCAATGTTCAAACGTAATTAAAATCAATAAAGATATCATAATAATAACATATTAACAAGTAAATGGGTTATACAAAATTAACTCGCGCTGTACGTGATGTCAACCATTTCCTATTTTCGGTTGAACATATTTTGTAGCTGACATGTTACCGATTAAAATCATCTAGCATTACCAAAACCCGACTTGAATAAAACCACTTCCTGAATAAGTTTTAATGGCGCTTTAATTAGATTACGATGTCCAATAACCCTGCTGAAATAAGCAAACAGAAAATACCACCCATCACATCGTGACAGTTGATCGAAACGTACAAACAGCAATCGCGTGCTCAAAAACACTTCTCCGGACTCTCACCATCAGGTCCTTTTTGGCTGACTTTGCGTGAAACGTGGCTAATCACAGCAATCAACCGCCTATTGTGACGCAACACCCTGACTGCCATACAAATGGGCCCTTAATTGCCGACACGCCATTTCCCCCCTACCAAGTCAGTAAGCAAAAATCAACAAGTCATACACTATGTTCCAACCAAGCAATATTGGCTGCCATTAATTTTTAAACAAAATACTTGAAACAACTTGGCAAAACTTCCCGAGCCCCCGACTGCCTATACGTAGTACCACTTTCATCGCATATATGGCGCATATTGCCATTATGCACACTCCTGCTACTCTCAGATCGTGCGACCGATACTGGTACTGTAGATCGGACAAACAAATATTTGTGGATTGTCGGAATCGGACACCTCAATTGGGCTACACTGTACAAGCAACTATTTCACACTACTCCTAATAAGGAGCTCTCACATCTCACGCAATAAGTAAACCGGCGGCGGAATTGAAAAAAAAAAGAGTGCGCGTGCACCACGCCCATTGAACACAGAGGAAAACACTAGGGACAACCTGCAATTATGACGCCATCTTTTTTCAGTTGAGCACCTCTCAGACTTTAGACGTGGTCAAGCTTGACAGGTGTTTCCCCGGCCTTGAACTGGACTTCATAAATACTGGATATAGTGTTGGGAGGACACACTGAACACATGCCACACCTATATGATCCGAAAAAAACTTCTTAAAGCCCCCAGCCAGCACACGAATGCAAGGTCAGTCCTTCTAGGTCCAACTACCCCAACGCACTGGCTGAAGAAGATTGGTCTCTCCTCCTCCTCCGCAGCAGTCGGTTGACCTCCGGCAGCGGTCATCCAAACCGGACCTAAAGTAGGTCGCAGGACCAAAACCGAGAGGACCCCAACAGTACACCCTACCCACACTTGCTCTCATCATGTACATCACGCATTTGCTCTGTATACCAAGTGGGCGAATTCACGATATTCTAACGTGGATAAGGATTATTCAATCCAGGTTTTAATCCTGTCAAGTCAATGTGTCTGGCTTGCGAAAAAAAAGCAAGAATTTAAAGTGGTTCCTGGGATAAACAACCTATAAATTCTCCCCTCTTGAACTGGCAGTGACATGGGATATGCATCATCTTGCATGCGTGTTTAAGAGCTAAAGTCTGGTTAACGACAGATTATAATACGAATTTATAGTTAGATGCAAGGTTTTCACGATATGATGCTTACTTACCGAATTCAAGTGAATTCAAATCAATTTTTGTGCACTTTGGAATGTAAAAACAATACATGTTTGAGCATACTTTCCGTTTCTGCCTGCTTTCAAGATAATGCAAAAAAATTAGACTTTTTATCCGGAGCAATAATATTTGTCCTTGCGCTTCCTCCATTTCCTAATAGTAAAATGCTTGAGCAATATGGTGCTCCACATGCAGTATGTAGGAGGCCTCCTTCCTTTGAGCAGTTACTCGGGAGCCTATGGATTAAGTGCTGTATAATGAATGAATCCTTTGTATTTCGCTGTACGTGCAATCTCCGGAGACCTTTAAATAAAGGGGCTATATAAGCCCTTGCTCGAGCTCATCTTTTTTGAGGCCGGCGGAGGAGCAGCTACGGGATCAGCTCGTCTTGTTTTCACATGCTATTAGCCAAGCGCAGTCTGAAGGATTCAGTTCCGTCTTGCCAACCATCCACAACCCAGAAGGAACACAAACACTGCCCCCCCAAAAAAAACTCAGAGAGAGAAGGCCAACCATCTTTTCCTACTTTCAAAAAGCGTGGGGTCTGTTTGCGAAAAGAGAGGAACATGAATTTCAAATGTGTTGCAGAATTTAGGAGGCTGTGGTCCTAATCGAATCACTTTGATCCGTCTCTTTCAGACGCTCCAGGGATAAAGGATATCCCACAAGGATTCACCGAATACATCTTGTTGATCTCCCTGCGCAGAATCCCTCATTCGCCTGGGATCTCCCACGATTCTTCTTGCAGTTTCCTAAATTATCCTAAATCGTCTCCAATTGTGGTATAGCTCGCGATATATTTGGGAACACATAACATCCAGATTTAGGCTCGGTTATGTCAACAAATATTATGGAATATCTGCTCAATCATACGACGCGACGTTACGTAATGAGATTGCTTCATACAAATGGGCGATTTTCCAGTTTTTAAATTTCATGATTTCTATCATACTCTTCAGGTTGTCAATTCCACCCAATATTTTTCTTTCGTAAATTACATATTTTTTCAAGTGAGAATAATTAATCAGCGATTAGTTCTGGCGCATGCGGTGTCAAGCCTGTCCTGGCGGCCTCATCACTTATGAATGAGCAGAGGTCCTGGCACCATCTCTCTCTCCCCGGGTAATGTTTTGGCTCCAGTCCCTGATGAGTTAGCCAACCGGAAGTGAGCGAGGAAGTGCAAAAGGCGAGGCTCCAGACAGACAAACGAGCGGCCGACCGGAAAATTGAGCCCACTTGGCCAACAAGCCGTTAAGAAATGAGACAACTAATGTGTACGCTCGCTACAGATACGCCCCAGCATTTTTAGATATTCGGCCAAGAAAACAGATAAAAATGAAAACGGAAAAAATTGAAAACAGCGACTACAGTGGGTGTAATGTCCTGGCTCGTAACAATGTATATCTTGGCAATAAACAACAGCATATCATCCAGAGGATAACGGCAGGTTTGAGGCAGGTAATGCTCGAACAGGAAGCCGATTGGCCCGGCAACTGGTTTCAGAGCGTGATTGTCCGGGATGCAGGTCAGTGAATGGACGTTTTTGTTGTATGTTGCCAGACTGCTGCTCTTCCGCTTCCAAAGAGACCCAGTGGTTCTGGATGACTGTCCAGATTACACGCGTCCACTACACAATTGATCCGGAAGAGTCGTGCCGATTTCTCCGCGATTATTTTCTGGCACCGACTGTACCAATTGGCGTCTTTGGGTCTTAGCTACATTTTCAGTCAACGACTGTCGTATGAACCCATCTTGCGGTTAGTATAAAAAACCGAGGTCTGAAAGTGGAGCGCAACGAGTGGAATAATCGGTCGGGGGAGCATTTGTGGCATTCCGAGCATTAAGATAAGGAGCTTAAAACAAGTCCACGCCCTTTCTTTGCCTTCTGGAGAAGCGGAGGGGGAAAAAACGGAATATTGCCAAGGGAATAGAAGTGGGGGAAAAGTCATTACTTTCTTGGGGAAGAGCCCTCCGTCTGCTGAGGGATTGAACGTGCTCGACGCAAGACGCAGCTTCCTCGAATAAAAGCCTCAGAACGCGGTTACATCCGGGTTTTAAATATTCGCCAGTAGACAATCCCGCAAACGGTTTTTGCAATAATTTGAATTTAAATCTCTCGCGAAATCGCCCCCCACAGATCGATACATAAGTCGCACTCGGCGCGTGCACGTTCGGTTATTGGGATTTGAATCTGGTCGTAAATCCTCTTAAACTAGGGTTTTAAAAAGTCATCGAATTCGCTCGTTAATAGGACGAATCGCTCGTTTTTAACGAGCATTACGACTCGCTTCTTTGGCGTAATCAGTCCATATTGGACCAAAATCAAATCGAGCACACCTGGCAATTAAACAATGTGCTTTCTCTCTAAAAATCGACCAAACATTCTTCTAGCTGAATCAGTCGACATAACATCTTACTCGAAGGGAATGGGTGTCTTTAATCAAGAGGAGCAAAAACCCACTCACTGCTTCAAGGTCGAGTGATATTTATTTCGCCCATGAGCTGGATATACTTATATCGCAGTACTTGTAAATTCTCCTCCGTACACTTAGCTATAGTACCAGAAAAAAATCCCCGCGTCCCCAGACTCCAGCAGAAAATTTCAATCAGTTCCTCTCGTCTGCAGGTCCTGGCCAGCAACCGTCTATGAATCATTCATGTCACAAACCCCCTTTTGCATCTAACCCCTCATCTCCCAGCCACTCTAAGGCCCCACCAGCATCTTGGCCTGGCTTCAATCCCACATGTGACAACCCTCACATGTTTTCCAAGGTTCTAATTCTTCGAGCCTTGAGGAGCCCCCAGGGTTTGGTCGGTCCAACTTCTTTTTTGGCTCCATAATTAGCAGCCCGCGTTACGCGCAATTGTTTACACGTCGGCATTATTATCCTTCGAGCAGCAGCTGTTTGGCCTGCATCAAAAAGAAACTCCCTTCCTCATTCCGGTTGTGACTGCCAAGAGTGTAATCCGGTCAATATTTGTCGTAATTAAGATATGTAATGACATGTAGCACATACCGCAACCAGGTCGGATTGTGGATAATTTCAGCGTGCGAAATAATGCCAGTTGTTGCATTATGAATATCATAATGTGTGGTTCTCCCCCCCCCCCTAAAAGCGCTTCCATAAACCGGAACCAAATTAAAACAATTTGTGCTAATTATTTATTCGTGTTTACCTAATTTATGATCCATTCTTGGTAACACACATGAACCGAAGTTCCACTCTATTCAAGATTGTTTGCATCCAGCGTCACAGACTTTTGGCACAGCCCAAGTCTGCTGACCACCTTCTCCAGACCCACATCTCATCGGTTCTTATTTTAGCTCCTTCCACCAGACTTTTGTGAGTGTACTTTGTAGCATTTTAAACCCTCCCCATCCTCCAACCCACAATCAGCCAATCGCCCAATGCACTGCTGAACCAGAATTAGAGAGACCGCTGGCAACTGGAAGGCACCTCATTAAAATTCTCAGCTTTGTCGGCACCTCTTTTTTTATTTTTGTTTTTAAAAGACTCCCATGTGCTTTTATGGTCTCATGTTGTGCACTGACTCTGAAGGGTATAAAGCGCCTGGAGGATATATATTCTCCTCTTAAAAATTACTATGTCGGTGACGTCACCATATGTGTGCTGCAGCGTATGAGAAATAAATCCGACACACACAAAAAAAATTGTGTGTAAGCTTCCTGCGACCCGACCTTGAAGGAGAGTTAGCTCATCGTTCTCCACAATGCAACTGAAGGAAAGAGAAAATATGGACGCAACTTATTCTCACGTTTCGCCTTCCGTGACGCTACCGGCACAGTTAGAAGTTTGCACAATATTTTCGCGCCAGTTGGTGCAACTCTGCTCTAGTTAGCAGATTTTTTTAAAAATACAACAGATTCGTGCGTTATTTCCAACCCTGGTATAAATTCCCACAATTATTAGACTGTACTATCTTCAAACGTACATTCCACGCCTTGTCCTCCTTTCCTGCTTGTTTCCTTCTTTTTTTTTGCAAATTGCTTGCAAGCCTTGGGTCCTATCCTACCTTATCATGGTCCCTGCGAGTAAAGCAAAACACAATTACAGTGCTGGCAATCTGGAGGAAATTGCATTTCGGCGACAGGGAAATGGACAAGTTGGCTGTCCCCGACGGGTAAGCTACCCGGATTCTTCCTTCTTTGGCGACTGTAAAAGAGACGCCAATTGGACTTTAACCCCAATCTAAAATTTCGATGCAAATTTTGCAAAATTGCACAGCCTCATTTAAAAAATTTCAGATTTTATTGCAATTTCTCTCAGCATAAAAACCAGGCAATCTTCTTCGGTACGAACCCTTCAGAAAACATGAAATTCAGATTTAGTGAGTATTTTAATAGCCCAGGTGAGATTTCCCAATGGCAGGTGGACCCGAGGTGAAAATGAATTGAAAATAGGAATTTAGCGTTGAACTTTTTGACAACATGAGATAGCCTGGTTTTGATAATGATCTACATTATG
This sequence comes from Catajapyx aquilonaris, assembly GCA_000934665.2. Classification (NCBI taxonomy): domain Eukaryota; kingdom Metazoa; phylum Arthropoda; class Diplura; order Dicellurata; family Japygidae; genus Catajapyx; species Catajapyx aquilonaris. Next base: position 23,913 of record JYFJ02004345.1, read on the forward strand.
GTCAACTTGATTTTTTTTAAATATTTTAAATTGTTAAAATCACGCAATTTTCTCTTGTGATTCTCTCTGTGTGTGTGCTCTCCAGCCATGTGATTTCAAAATTGACAATATTGCGCGAGAGCCGAGCTGAAGTGAGAGGATGGGAGGCGAAATGTTCGTCTCGTCGAAGGCTCCTGGATTTGAATGGAAATTCCTGGGGGGGAAAAGGCAGCAGGCAAAGAAGGGCTTTTGTGAAGTTGGCACCAAATTCATCCCCCATCCCTCCCAACCCAAGTCCTGTCGGTCCCGATCTGCCGGTTTGCCTGAGGCAAACATACTTCTGTCAGGGTAAATATTCCCCGGTGAAGTTTTCACTGCGATAGTCGAGTTTGTTGTGAAGGGGATGGTTGGGTGGGGAGGTAGTGGGTGGTGAAGTAAGCAAAGTAGGAAGTGCACGCTGGCAGTCTGGTCTCGTTTAATCGGCGCATCACTTTTGGCCCAACTCTCTAACTTTCACTTGCCAGACACCCGACCAGGTTTATTGACATCACGGTTTACGAGGATTACCTCCAGTTAGACTATTCACACTTGGGCACAAACCTGTCCACTGCATCATTCTACATAATCTAAAGTGTACCGTTCCGTTCTGTTCCGTGCCCAATTAATTCCGGCAATCCACGTGCTTGGCTGTCTCGTGGGTCGTAACTAGGTCGCACGTCGTTGGAATTTGTTCCGCAAATAAGCCCTCCCTCCCACCCACTCACTCAAAGTGGTTACGACAAGCGGATCGCGTCATATAGTTGACGGCACCCTTACTTGAGAGGAATTATTGCCACCCCCTGGCTCGGCTCTCAGGAAGCGGCAGAATAGAGAGAGAGAGGCTTGGATCACGTCATGTGGGATGCCATAATTTCTTTCTCAAGTAAGACCAGCCGGGTGTCAACTGCACCAATCAATTGGTCAGATGATAAGAAAAATATTTTGTAATAATTCCGACAAACGTATGTGGTTGTATTCACGGTTCGCTTCAGAGGAATTAAATATCCGGTCAGGTGTGCTTCCCTCCGCATGCGACAATGTATTTTTCATTTAATACGTATTCATTACCCTACAATTTGAATATAAACTGAGCGACCTCATTCGATGTAGCAGAGAGCTACGGAAGAGTCGTACTCACAACACACAGGAGATTGAATAAAGCACCAGGATTAACGCCAATTATCTCACATGTCAGTAACGAGAGATGAAACCAAATGACGCCTTTATACATAAAGTCATCCAGAATGTATAGTCTATTGACCCTCTGGTCAATATACAGTGTTTCCGAATGGTTATACGCTTCATTGCATGTTGTCAATTCGTGTGTTATTCGACTTGTGTCTACATCGCTTTATCGGGAAAATGTTCGTTTGTTGTTTTGTTATGCAAGTCCTCCATGTCATTATCACATTTCCCTATGAAACGATGCCAACACGTGAGAAAGAAACTCTCATGTCGCTTCCACTGTCACTTTCATTTTGATGATTAAATGACCCATAATCGAGAATGAATAATAAATCCTGCGTACACGTTGATGTATTCTGAGAGATTTTCTTTCTAACAATTCAATAGACGCGAATGTCCTTATAGAAAGATTGCGCCTGAACCACTCCTTGGCAAACCACACCTCACTTGTTTGTCACTTGACTCACATGCCACACACGTGCACTTTGCACTGCACAACACACTTACGATCCTTTCCCGCCACACACTCGGTGGCGACTGGGCCTAGCTGTTGGTCTACAAGGCTGAGCAGCATCAACAGCAGAGTCTCCCTCTGTGCACCAACCCAACACCTAACCTTCAACCAGAATGACTAAGGACTGGGCCCCACTGCCTTCTCCCCCACCCAACTCTCTCTCTCTCTCTCTCTCTCTCTTCCTTCCGTCTCCCCCACCCTCTGCCAATGTTGCCATGTCCATTGGATCGGAACTTAAATCAATCGAGGCACCCAATATAAAGCCGGTTTCAGGTTTAGTGCCACGTGCCAGATATGCAGATGCCACCGGCAGATGGCCCCACTTTTGGCTTTTCCTCCCCACCTCCCATCTGCTACTCAAAATTCCGGGCTTTTTCATGGGCTACCTTTTTACCCGTGTTTGTAACTCGTGTCCGGGGGGCGCTTCAAAAAGTACAGCTGCGTTGTTATTATTATGAGGAGTTCGGTCCCCTTCTTTTTCCCCCTCTCTGCTCGGACCCCAGTACCCCCCATGGACTTGTACCGGGGGTGAACAAAAACAGTGAGTGGAGCGGACCACAGCAGGGTTCAAGGAAGTATATTATGATGAGTAAGTCACTCGAAAAAAGAAAAAAAACAATGATATGGATAGCCGGTACAGGATCATAACAATAGAGGAAGATTCGCACTCGATTCATTCTCCGCATGAAAAATAGTACTGAGCTCTCCCGTAGACTGAATATCATAAAAATTGTGCTGTTATAACGAGATTACGCCGTATTTACCCCGAGTTTTTCACTACTGGGGACAATATATCAAAAAAAAAAAGAAATCTCATAAAGTACAATATTCCAGATGTAGGGCACATTATCTGCTGGATACCTACTCCATTGGGAGTACAAGTTATGCACAGTATACGCAACAAGGTTATCCCGTCGGAAATAATTGCTGGGTTTTTCTCGTCCTTCTGATAAAGCTATACCAGTAGCTATATAAGGACAACAAATAGCTGTAAAAACTCTCAAGAAAACTCATGGGAGGATTCCCAGTCGGAGAAGTATGCCGCTACTAAAGTCGTAATTCACCAGGAAAATAAAAACCAGCCGTATGTCTTTATAATGAGTGTGTGCACTGTACAAGACGTACTGTAATGCAACATGCATTGTACTATAGGTAATCTTAATTTTTTGCATATGTTATGATATGAGTAAAATATATGTGAATTTTATGTACCGGCACCTATTCTTCATTTTTCCATTTGTTAAAAAAAACATTTATTAATTCCTGTCAATTTTTAATCTATCATTATTTTGTAAGTAACCGATAAGAAGGATGACGCTGCCGTCTTTTCTATGCCTGTAATAGTGCACTGACCCAAATCCTGACATACTGCAAGCTTTGCACAGGTCTGAATGGAATTCTCAACCTCAGGCTGATTTACCTCCAACCACATCGATAAAGGCAATTAAACTAGTCCTGGAAACAGGGCAGTTATGTCCAGGCCCTCACCACCATCCCTTCCTTACAAGCCATAACTGAAAGCACACCTCCAATTAAGATGGCAATCTTCCCCAATTCCCCCCAAACCCAAGCTCCCTGGATTGATCCAAGTTTATAAATAAGTCAGGTAGCACCTTCCTACAGTTAGCACCTGTCAGATGGTGACGTCAGATAAATTTACTCCCTAATGATAATGAGGGCTGGAGAGGGAGTGTTGTCCTTTTTTTCCCCCAGACTACTCTTCAACTGTACAGAAACGCAGAGTGTTGCGTGTCTGATTAGGCCTAATCCTGGATGTTCATTATGCAACAGGAGAAAAGCCCTTCCCATCCACTTCTGCCAAGAACTTCTCCAGGCAGAGGCAGCAAGAGGGGGAGTCCAAATGGCAATCAACGGACTGCTTGTCCAGTGTTTTGTGACGAATAAGAGTGGGGGAACTGTCCAGTGTCGTCATCATCATTACGGACTGTAATCAACAAGCTTCAGGGGGGAAAACCACCAGCCGTTCTTGGTTATCTGTTTTAAGGCTCCTTGTATCTCTTTGTTCTCTGCCATATTTATTTCTCGGATTAATAAGCCCCAACCCAGCGACAGACGACAGTGAAACACGAGGCGTCCCCAGCCTTTTTTTTCCGCTCTGACACGCAAAGATTTCATCTCAAGTCCCACCATCCTCGGGTGCGAATTCTTACACTCCCCCCACAACCATCCCTCAGGATATATCCCCCCTCTTCCTCCCTTCAAATCCATCCTTCAAAAAAGCCAGATGAGGTTTCTTGGCAAGTTGGGCAACCCTGCTTTTTTCCTTTGACGGGAAGAAGGAAACCCGACCAAAGAGTCGTTTCAGATCAACGACTTCGAGGGCTGAAGAGAGAAAGCCGGACCCGCTATTTTGGGGGACTTTTGTACACAAAACAAAGTTTTTCCCTCACCCTGTGTACACTTACAAGTAGGCGGATGTGTCTCCCGAGAGTTTCGTCAGGTGTCGAGAAGATTCAAGCTCGTGTGCAGCCCCCCGAGCTACCCAGAATCAGTTCGATGCAGCCATGTATACTGTATAGCACATGCCAACTACAAACAAAACTAACTTTCAAGCTTTTGCATCCAGAGCCATCAAAAATTCATTGCCACAGGGTGTCTCTGCTGGGGATGGCATAAATACCATCTGCAGCCACGCAGCAGGTGAAATGTCTCCCTGGAGTTTCATCTCTGGGAAAGCCAGTAGGGAAATAAATGCAAGAGTAGTCTCATCCTTTCTCTTCTCCCTCACCTTTTTTTTTGCGCAGGCTCCGGAGGATCAGCCGGAGAAACGGTTTGATCCCCAAAGGATTTTAGTTCGAAACCGATCGGATCCTGAAACTCGTCGCCAACTCCCGTATCGCAGAAAGAAACGAGTATTGTGCGACACATTTGCATTAAAAAGACAAGTAGCTATAGTGCTGAACATTAATGGTGTTGTACTGGTGGCGCCACCAGCTGGTGGCGGCAACAGAGCAAAGTATTTGGTACTAGTATGTTGATGTGTATGTCACATAGAATCAAAGTTATGGAAAATCGCAACTTCTAAATACAGGGTGTGTTACAAGTTCGTGGGGCCTTATGTAATAGCTATTGTTATAGGATATAGGACATTTCGCCCAAAGCCGTTATTTTTCGTCGCTGTTGTGTTGCTCCTAATCAGTTGTCCGATTATACAGGGTGTTTCAACTTTTTCCCGGACAGTTATCGGAAAATTGCACGTAGCTGCTACTTTGTAAGCAGTGAATTGCAACCGGTGATTTGTCGGAGGAATGGGCAATATGGGGAAAAAGAGGGTCACACATCCCATGGCATGTGTGACCCTATTTTTTCCAGGCTTGACCCTCAATTTTCAGCGGGCACCACGTATGCCACTTCAACCTACTATTCGCAGGGAATATTCCCCGTTCCTCCGAAAAATCACAGTTTGCAAGTCACTGCTTAAAAAGTAGCAGCTACGCGCAATTTTCCTACAACTGTTCGGACAAAAAAGTTGAAACACCCTGTATAGCAGTATAGCGTACACTACATTCGACCACCCGATAGTACTGAGGCACTTGGATCGGAGCGCAATAAGCTGCCCAAAAATAACTATACTTCGGACGATATCAGTGATAACAAAAAACTACCCACGAATTTGTAATTTCACAGCATATAAGTTATGTATAGTGTACATATTAACACTCCTTTATTCCTGCACGTATACTTTTCACCTCATATCACCCAAACGACACATGAATAGTGAAGGCTGCATTTGCAGACTTGACGAGCCAGCTGATGACTGAACGTTAGCAGCATCCTCGCGGAATGATATCTCGCTTCACTTATCTATAGAAGACGCCGAGAGGAGAGGGAGAAAAAAAAGTAGTCTGTCTGAAAGGGTGATGGAGTGAGCTAAATTTAGGGACAGAAAGAGTCTTTCCTTGGGAGATATGGATGGAGCATGGTTGGGGGGGAGAACAGCTTTCGTAGTAGTAGTAGAAGGCATAACCACCCTTGGCTCATTTGGGGACTACCAAAAACTTCTCCGGAGGGCGACAAATGGGATCGTTTTTTTCCTCTCTCTCTCACTCTCTCTCTCTCTCTCTCTCTCTCTCTCTCTCTCTCTTTCTAACCCATCGAGGGAGGGAGGTTTTGGGTGGAGAGGGATAGAAATTGGATCTTTTTGTAGGAGGGTTGGTTTTTCAGAGAGCGGGCAGGCAGGCAGGCCTCAAACCGATACGCCCTTTCATTTGGTAGCACCTTCCAGTACTTATCCTGTCATCTACATTCAGGGTCGGTCCCCCTGCGCACACCCTTGACGTGATGGAAACGGAGATGGTAGGGGGAGGTAGTGGGTAAGGATTACAGTGGAGGCAATTTCTCGGGTGAGTCATTTCTATACGTACAAAGCACACTCTGAATTACAAGAATAGCTTCAAGATTTGTGCAAAATCCAGCCTGCGATTCTTACATTTCTGATTCAACTGGTATGCCTGGTTAGGAACTAATAATTCATTTCATTGGTGACACAACTGGCCTCTATAGTGTAGTGTGGGACAGAGAAAAGAGGCTATATTTTCCATATTTTCGAATTTCCGTAGAAATTTTCAGCATTTTATTTATGCACAAGATGTCTCCATATTCCTATGCAATGTTCTCCGATTCTGAATTTTCCACGGGATTTCAATCTCCTTCGGATCTAACAAAATAATATTCTACAGGCACCTCCTTTTGAAACTGGACTCATTTGCACTCGCGGAATTTCCTGGTTTATCTGTCACACGCAAAATTGTGTGTGTAGGTTGTGTGTATTCCTTACATTCCTGCAGGATTCCGTCGAACCTTGAGCACATTGTAGTGCTATCTCATTTCAAAGAATATATATTGCATACCTAGAATCCACTCGGGACCTTCTTAGGATTCTCCTGTTATCTCTTTTAATACCCTGGATTCTTTTACGTGTATCTGGATTCCATTGGCCTAGTAACAGGTAATGTGAAATAAATAAATATGGATTTCATTTGATTTTCTTGATGTTTCTTTTTGTATTTTTATCGGGATTTCAAGAGTGATTTTTCCTTGAATTTTTCCCTTTCGAGGTTTCCATCTACATAACAAGCAGGCTCACCACCGCCAACCCAAAATAATAGAAAGTCCGTCTCATTATAAAAATGCATGCCCCCCTGGTTCTTGTTAATCAGCAATAAACAAATGCAATAACAAAAATCGTTCGCGAAAATTTTTGGCCCCGACAACACCGGTGAATCGCGGGCCAGGAGAGAGGAACAAAGGTGAATTTTTCATTAGAAAATGCCGCAGGATTCCTGGGGAAATTGGCGCAGTTAGGGAGACGCGTGACTTTGAACAACACTTGGGATTAAAAGTGGGGGGGTTGGGGAGGTGGTTCAGGGAGGAGGCAAATCGATGGAGGCGGCAGCGGACAATTAGAAATTCTAAGCCTCAGGGGGAGGACTCCGAAGAGAAAATCCCGCTTTAGAAACAAGATAAACCGCGGTCTAATTCCTGGCAGCGCTTCAGGCAGACTCGGGAAGGAAAACACAGGGTGAGTCACTCATGCCCTCCCAAAGGGCGAATAAGCAGCTATTGCAGCTGTTATCAAGCAATAACGTCTATTTTTTTTAAATAAAAAAATCTGCCATAAGCTGGTTATTTCTGCTTGTAAGAAGTTACTGCTATTCAAAGTAATAGCTGAGGGTGTCAAAAAGATTAGGCTGCTAATCCTCTGTGCTATAATAATAGGTTAAAACATTTGGTCCTTATTATGTTGTATTTTATCACTCATACATGTCAATCACTTGATATTATTTAGTGCAACGGATTTGCTGGATTAAACACTGGTAAGAGTCATATGCATCCCAATTGGACGGTTTTATGCAATAATGTGTCAACCCACAAAAATGTTAAAATTGAGTTAAGCCCAGGAACAGTAAGGCCCATGAAGTATGGTACTTCATTCAGTTAAAATCAATCTGAAGAAATGCATACTTCTGCCATAAATGACCGAAAAGGGCACTGAATTCGCAGGTTCGACATTCAAAGTCCTTTTTTCAAAACTTCTCCTGTGGGTTGACTCATTATTACATAACAGCATTCAATTTGAACCTATTATTGCCGTGCCCAACCTCATGTTAGCAGCTAATAATTCATGTCCCCCAAAAGTATTAGCAGTTATCCGAATTTCTCTTAAAATGGCTAAAATTGATACTTTTATTAGGAACTAGCTCTTATTTGCATTTCTCTTCTCCAGTGTAGCTGCTTATTACTGTATCTCAGAAGCAATCTCTGCTTTGCCCTGTAGCAGAGAGGGGTTCAGTGGAAGCAATATGTTAACGGACGGATGGCGCTTGCTCATTGGTAGACCTCTCCTCCCTCGAAAGGAAACTCATTTCGAGTTGGTTTGGGGCTGAATGGACACTGAAACTAAATATGGCGGACGTGGACGGACTGCAGCTGGCCAAGATTAGCCGCGTCTGCTGGGAAATGATCCCTCGGAAAGGATCCAAGCCTCGAAGGGAAGGAGAAAGAATGGAAAAAAGGAAAAAAAGAAAACATATATATCTACCAAGAGAAGGAAAAAGAAAACGCCCGCAGCCTTTTCTCTTTTTTTAGAGAAAGAGATTCTTGCAATTTCGGTTCCGAATGCGAATCGCCGTGTTGGGAGCCAATGAGCGATTCAGGTGAGAGCTGAGCTGAGCAAGGGGTTCACAGAGTACTCGTGTTCGATGGGAGAAGCGGCTTTGGAAAGTCCACAAAAATCCAAGAAAATCTTACCGTACTCCAGGACCATTGCATATTTATGAATTCACGGAAATCGTATATACTTCTGAAAAATCCTTAGAAAAATGTGTAATAATGAGACAATTATTAAAATAAAAGATATTAAATATAACATAAATGCAATGCCATCATTAATATAATAAAATAAACGAATAATATACATATTTATTAATAATAATTAGCTGATCAAAACCGACAAACCGATAAAATTATAAAGAAATACATGTAACATAAAATAATACAAAAATAATAATGGAGCATCCGGAGAAATGAGATGATTAAAGGATCTTACCAACGGGCAATGAGGGTAGTATCCTCACAGGATACGAATACGGATACGGTCTGCGGATACGGTATGAGTTGCCAGATCAATGCAA